>JAODUP010002219.1:0-14467 GCA_025642065.1 Paralvinella palmiformis
CTTCCCCATTTGTTCTTGAAATGTTTATTTTTAAGTACAAAAATATGTCTACTCTGTTATAAACCATAAGATTGGCTCACGAATTACGTTCATATATAACAATGAACTGTCAATACACTTGTTGAAATCGATGAAAACAAGAATGGCAGATTAAATAAAGCTATATTTCCTGAGGGTTGGTATCCCATTCAAATGTTTAATTTATTAATCTAATTCGGGAGCCGGTCTCGTGGTTTTCTCATCTTATTCATAGTATAGTAATCAAAGCGAGCATTTCCATAACAAATGGTGGAATAACAGGCCAATTTTAGAATGTGTCCGAGATTTGACATGTGTGAAATACATCGTTAATATGTTTGGTGCAGTTACATTTCTTTGTGGCGTGAATAGTATTTGTAACAATTCCATGTCCTATGATGCTGCACAGTTGGCCAAAAAGTCGTTTGAATGAAGATTACTTACTGAAGACATTCATTCCTTCATGGTGATTCTTGAACATTTGCTGCCGGATATATTTTCCAGCCTAACAAATGTAACAAAAATTGATCGAATAAACGTTACAAAATCCAAAGCAAGAAAAACAGATGAAATACAACATATTCAGTTTTCTGTACTACATTTCGAAATAGATTTGTACAAGTATTTGAAGCAACGTTTCTATCAGTATAAACAAGCTATATTGGGTAAGAAATATTTCCAGATACATTTTATTATTACTTACTCACATTCTGTTTTAAAGACGGTAATTGGTTCTTGTATATCAATATATCATGCATTATTTCTTAAGCTATGTTTAAATATATTTGCGATTCGTCATTGTATTACTAAATACTATACTTACAAATTTTGTTTAAATTAGTATGGATTATATTATGAATGATTCTCATCATATTAATATCTAGAAATAATATTCTTACTTAATACTAATTAACTTGGGTGATTAGGTGGAATAGTAACTAGAATTATACTTTGTAATATAAATACTGTCAAATATTTGATTGATCTCATCATCTGAAATATCAACTAGAAATTCCCATTAGAAATTCCAACAATCCACATTTTCTTATATAATATTTTTTTATTCAGCGGTACACTATTTCTAACTAAATTATTCTGACTAAACTAATTAATTGGTCAAAGGTTTCAAATGTAACATTGCTTTAATGCAATAACATATTATTTGACTGACTGACCTCATAAGAAAGGTAATTCTGACTGGCCCAATACCCTTTTACATCGAAATGTTCCTCCACGTTATGATCGTTTTAAGTTCTAAGCCACTCCCCAATGGGACTGTTGGATTTAAGAGATCCATCTGCGTTATGATGATCAGGTCGCTATTATGACGGATAACTGCATTGTATAATAACGGCCGAAATGGCAATATATAAAGTGGATTTTCCCCTCAGTCGTACGAAGTATGGCCAGCTATTGATGTTCTAGCTCTGTCATGTTCTTATGAAGATAATTAAGAGGCTGACAGAAATTTTATATTGTTATTCAAAAGACATTTACCACATATCGGTCGTATACTGATCGATTGGCTAATAACGTTTACTATTTAAAATCTGTGGTAGACATAATCAGATACAGGTACGGCTTTTATTCCGCAAGGACTGAAAATGTAGGTAATACACTGGCGTACGAACCTCAACCTTCTGATAATCACGTATAGGTTCAGTAACATGCATTATATGAATATTAATATTCGTTCATAAACCCCTAACTAGTTTACGAGGAACAGATTCAATAACCGTAATAGATTTAGATCTAAACTCAGTAGTACATGAATTAACAATTGAATTGGGATTAAGCGAATCCTTCACCACCTGACTTGTTGGTTAGAGACAAAATATATTACTGATATTTACACCAAGTCTATACTGAAAATGAATATTTTATGTCTTGTGCGACGACGCGTACGCCAAGATTCGAAACTTTGGCCAGCTTTATGATCAGACTTGAACCCCTGGACTGTTTGCACCACCTGGATTCAGTCTAGGTATAACCAGTAGTGACGGTTGAGTGCCCACTCAAATTATCCAGCATATTAATGAAGAATAATGATCCGATGCAAGATAAACAAAGTTCAAACTTAATCTCAAAATTACAGGATATTCTGTGAACATTTGTCTACAATTCTTCTGATAAACTATAGAAAACGTCCTTTTTACGGGGGGAAACCTTCGCGAAGCTGCCATGTAAACATATAGCTAACCGGAAGTTAAGGCCTCAGCCATCTCATATCATTAACAGTGAGCTCAGGTGGCCTGGCGGTTAAGCACCCGGCACTTGGTGCCAACGGTAACGGGTTCGAACCCCGCAAGAGATCGAACATTTTCCACAGATTAATATCTCGGCTCACAACATCGTGGGTGGCTGACTACGTTAAATGGCGCTGCCGTCTCCACCGAATTATTATACCACAAATGACTACACTGAATACCAACTACTAATCCTCCACGCTGATAAAGACAAAGATCATGCTTTTATCAATCTCTACACAAGCCTTCACCACCATACAAATATCCCAGACCTTATTGAACTCCATCCCTCACACTTAGTAATGGGGGATTTTAATGCCCACCACTCTGCCTGGGGACACTATACAAACTCAACTGGTACAACTCTCATTAACCAGCTGATTGACACCCACTCGGCCGTCTTCAACGAGCCCTATGTTCCCACAACAGTACATGGTTCCAGCATTGACTTAGCCATCTCCTCGCAGACCTCACACTAAACTCCCACTGGTCACAAACAGACGATCTTGTATCCGACCACATTGCTTCCGTATACTGATCCGAAACTTCTTCATTCCAACACCCCTGGCCTCCTTCCTGAAGTGGAACACACGAAGAGCTGACTGGGTTAAATATTCACAAATCCTACATATTTTGACACCTGACATTCCCCCAAACATAGACATAGACATCCAACCTAGACAACATACTAGAAGCAGTGCAGTCAGCGGCTGATATCTCAATACCAAGACACGCTGTGGCCAAACACAACAGACGAACTAACTACATACTACCTGAAGGTAAAATATATCCCCAACAGTTAAGTGTGGCCATCAAAGCCTTTAAACGACTCAAAACTGACGAATCCAAAAAAAGAACTCAGGGCCATCCAGAAGATTGCCAAGTGTGAACTGCATAAACTTCATACCAAGGCCTGGGACGATTGGTAATGATAATGATCTTTACAACAACACAAATGTCACAACGCATGCCAATTACCATTAAATTAAAATGTCACATTCCGGTCGTAGGTGTATACCTTCTAATACAGGTATGCATACCGCTCACCTGTATCACAATCGCCATAATTTGTCATTGGGGGTGACAACCTGCTATTCGGTTCAACAATATGCAGTTGTTCTACAGATTTATCTCCTCAATAGACTACTACAAATCAAATAAATACGGACTGTTGAAATACTATTTCTTAGTGGGGGTGTAATCCACGGAGGTGACCCTACCAATATTATGTAAGAGTTGTATTCTATTTATGCTGAAAATTATTGGAGGAGATATTAGTTGTACCTATTTGTTAAGCTCTAAGCTAAACTATATCTATCCGAATTATTTGGTCAGAGTATACCTATCACTAGCGACTTTGGTGTGGTATTCCTTGCGCATATTCTTCTCTCACTGGAAGTCCTACTTCGTTCTCCGGACTGTGAACAATTTACATGGTAGGTTCAGAAATCCAGCAATATGACGGCCAAGAATATTTCTGTCAAATACTCTATTTATTTAAACTGCCAGATTTAGTTAGAATAATTCCCCAATCGAAGCATAATTATAATTTGTCTTATAAATATTAATATCGGTCACGTTACTAATTATTACTACTTTGATTATAAGGCACCTCATTCAAATAATATGCGGATTAATGTTTGCAATATTATCTAGTTCTCTAACCAAAGTAATATTATCGTTTTTTAATTCATTTTAAATTTATCTTTTTATGATAATTGCAATAGTTCATCGTTTGAAATAAACGTTTAATGTTTTTATTTTTACAATATTCATGAGTGTCATTGGCAAAACCAATATTCACTGTTCTGATATCAGAAGCTTAGCAGCAATCTTTTATCAAATTGTTAATGTTCTTTTTACATTGAAATGAAATATCGGTATTAAGATATCAACTACTTGACCACTATTTTAAAAAGTAAGGAAACAAATTTTATCTATGTTAGATGCAATTATGATAAAGCAAGTTTGTCACCTATTCTTAGCCTAGGTAATATCCAAGCCACACAGCATCCGCAAAGAATATACTTAGCTTAAATAGGCCCCGCCCCTGGTTTTAAATAATATTAAATTTAGGTTATTCTACTGTTTCACATGGTTTTTGACACTACTAAATAGTTCTTTATCTTGAATATAAATGTGTTTTCATTAACCTTTGTTTTATCGGATCAAGATATACTCGATTATATAACTAAATAGTTGTGTTCCATGCACCTAATTTGAAGATGCCAACGTTATTATATTGTTGTTAAGATATTATGCATTTTACTGTATGTACATATTGATTTTGTTTTATTCTATGGATCACTGATATTATAATTTTACTATTTTTAAATCATGGAAGAGTTTGATTAATAACAATGAAGTTAATATTAACCTATACGTCGTTCATCCTCTGGACCAACTTAGATGTTATTGGGAAGATCGTCAGGTTGATTATCAATTTAAAAGAATATGTTATACGCTGTTTGTGATAGAGTAATAGTTTTCGGAAATAAGGCATTTTATTAATTTGATACAATATATTCTAATCAAATATGGAAATGACCTAGGCATTTTGAGTGCATCATGATTAGATCGTGTCGTAAGAGCGAAATGAATTATAAAAGTAACCACGAAACAAATTACTATTTGTCTGTTCGAACACAACTGGTCTCGTAAATCTACAAGTAATTAATTCCCATTAAACTATTTGCTGTCAGTCTCTTTTTACCAGCACCAAAACCTAGGTACAGCACTTAGTTTTATAATGCATTCTATATATATATATATTATCACCTGGATAATTAAATTAGCCGTAATTTATCTATAGCCTAGTTATTATTTATTAAAAAAAATTCAAATAGATATATGGGTAAATTTGAAAAATCTCTTTTGGTCATTTGAACTAGATAACGATACAGTGACTGTGCATAATTACCACATGTTCAAATAATACTCACGGCGTATCTTAATGATAAAATAATTAAGATTCTCTGATGAATAATACCTGCTAACTAATGGTCTAATTGATAACAAATCTCGCAAACATCTCAAACATCATCATCATCATCATTCTCGTCTAAAGCATAATAATCACCATAATCATCATCATCATAATCATAATTATCATAATCATCATCATCATAATTATAATCATCATCATCATCTTCATTGTCATCATCATCATCATCATCATCATCATCATCATCATTACTATATATATATATAAATATATATATATTCTATTTGATTAGCTATTTATATAATTTATAAAATGATATCTCTCTCCACACACACATAGACATAGTGAATCCGTAGATGAGGTTCATGAATATTCGATTCAATATACAGGAAATTTTTATATGGTGAATATTAATAATACTCACTAAAGTAATGTTGACTTAGAAACATAATTGTTTCCCGGTAAGGAAAAGTACATTGTGAATTAGAATTTTCCAGCACAAATTGCTTAAGGAATGACCATGAAAATGAAAATATTCAAGAAATAGATCATAACGTGCAAATACAATTAACATCAACTATTATCAACGAAAGTTGAATATTAAAGCTCCAGTGACACCGTGATTAAGACTATGTTACGACCTTGTAAATAATGTCGGAATTGTGGGAAAGTCATAAAATGATTGCACGACTGGTCATATTCAAATATCTGATCTGCGATTCCAAATCGGAGGCCGGTCATATATATCGTAAGACTAGTCTTACATGGTCGTACTACCAATCGTGCATAATAGCGAGTCATGGGCGTGGAACGATTGGTCGTCCAACTGGTCATGCCACCTGTTGATTGGTGCTACTACCTGTCATACGACCTCGCCATCGGTAGTGAGATCAGTGACGACCCGTTTCGATTGGCAACACGACCTTGTAATTGGTGGGATGACCAGTTTTTAGCTAGACAGTGACATGTACATATTAAACACCATTTGTGGATATTCACCAGTTACTAGTACGACTCAGGTATTACGATACATGAGGAGAAAACATTGCTATGGCTGTTGAACCCGTGACACCCAGAGGATTAGAACTTATGTTGGTGCAACTACAGATGCTGGCAGTGCAACAGTTGGGTGTTGTGGCTGCAATTTTGCTACATCGACGCAGAACCGTGAGTATTACGATAGTTGCATAATACGAAGTGTTCGATATCTCCACCATGCCACAGAGGTTATAATATTCCTTACTAAATATTGCTCATTTGTTTTATGTTAGTGTGATAGCCAGGTTGATATTGAAGTCATAGACGCCAAATGCAGCTACTTACACATCATGAGCACATAGAGTATAACGAGTGTATTCAATTCCAGTTTTGGATGCAAAGATTACTCTTTTAAATTGGGTAACCCATTACTCTTGAAATTTGTTGTACACTTTGAATTTTTTTGTTGGTCTCTATGCCGGTGGAGACAAACTATGATTATCTTCCATGATTTCTATGTTCAAACTTTAAAATAAATGTATATTTTCAAACTCAAAAATAATCTTCCGTTTTAAACTTTCAGTAATTACAAACTTTTAGATATATTTTAATACGTCTTGATAGTTCATATTTTAAAAACAATAATTGATGCTGGCATAACTATAGCCAGAAGCCTCGTGCGATATCTTAAGGTCTTGCACAGAGTTGAACAAAGTGATGGTACCAAAGGAAAAGTCAAGTCAGATGATTTGTGCTATGTGCCGTGAAACTTGCCAGTTTGTTGCGCGTACGGTGCATATATTGTATGTCGATAAATCGGAAGGCATTTACCACAATATGTTTGGTAAGTAAAACCAGTTATCAAACAATTATAAAACCGTATCGACTAGGGTTATAGTAATCACTACGGCTAAACCGTAGTACTTTACAGGTCTGGTGTTATCGCACACATTCTATGTTATCACACAGATTCAGTGTTATCACACACATATTCAGTGTTATCAGATACATTCAATTTGTCCTTATTTTTAGTATCTTCATTTCTGATACATATGATACTTTTAATTAATTGTTATATTAAATTTTTTATTTAGGCTAAATGTTCTTACGTTGTTCATCATACTGTATTGTTAATTCGTTATTGTATGTAATATATTTTAATTTAGTTTTTTTTCTTCAAGTTTGTTCTTAATTTCAAGTTGTTTTTATTGTTTTCTGAGAGTACGAAGATCACTGCTAATTTTTTATTAGGTTCCGTCATAACGTTCACCCTTTCCAAAGTCTTCTAAAAACCGACTAAAATAATTAGTTAATTTAGTAAAAATATACCTCTAGAAATCGTTATGTTTCTCTTCCTACATTTCTATGAGCTCGTTCATTATTTTACGCTGATCCATTTGATATTAATCAATTGGTTCAATAGCATTAATTCATATTCGATCTTAGTGACCCCTATATGTCATTAATAAACCTCAATTTTGCTTGGTGTACCCATAAACACAGTCACAACTAAAATGTGATCGAATACTAAAATTTGAAATAATAATTTATCCTTCAAAATATTTTATAATAATATGCAGTATTATTTTAGTACGTAATTTATTATGTTTAACGTAATACGCTTAAGTGTATTTCAGTGTGTTTGCGGATCCGTGTGTGTGTGTGTGTGTGTGTGTGTTTTAGGGTACATAGTAATAGGCAACAGGCACATAGCATCAACATATATAAACATTTTTTAAAACCTACCTCCATAAATCTAAACACAACTATACATACATTAATTTAAAAATAAAATGTTCCATAGCTGCACATATTGATAGATGTGTGCGTATACCTAAGCATGTGTCTGGTCTACTCATCAGCTTGTGGGAACCAGCTAATTCGCTTTTCGTACGCGACAAATATGTCACGCCCACAGGAAAGCGGCTACATGCAGGCTACGTACAAAAAGCGGAAGCACGTAAAACACATACCATTTGATACCACAGCTCGGAACAAACAACACGTTCGTGTGGTTCAATGGTGACTTGCTACATACATATCATAACTATTTTGACACCACAGTTTACATTCAACAGTAATTTGCTGTGGTCCAAAAGAAACCTGTATATAAAACATTTCGACAGCTTAGATGCTGACCTCAGCTTTATTCTGGGTTCGAATAACTAAATAAATCCTACCTATATGAACTATACATATCGATACACGTCCGATTAGTCTGGCGTCGAAGTTCTTCTCTAACCTAAGTGAAAATTTAAGCCTTTTATATACACTCGGCGTGTTAACAAACATTACAGTTTGTTCACCACTAAAGAATATACACTAACTCAGTATGGACTCACTGAAGCGATTTAACTAAAATATAAACAAAGTAGCAATACCGCACATTGGATTATTGCTGGACTAGAATGAAATATCGTCTCAAATCTGAGTAAATACTATGATTTACTCGAACCTAACAGCTAACCTTCATGCGTTTCCGTTCATCACTAAGGGAACGTTCATTCACGTTTAATTTAGCGTCCCTAAGTATATGCATTTATGTGTGGTAGTGATTCAATGAGTTTAATGTATCTGAGGAGATCGTGGCTCTAGCAAAATGTGTCAGATACGAACATAAAATACAACATCAGTGAGATGCTGTCGCGATAAATGTAAATACCTGATTCTTACATTACTGGGATACATGTTAACAAATACAGAAACGTTAAATAATAGTTGACACCTATGATCATGGTCTTGTTTAGGCGAACCTACGGTTTTATTGACACGCTTACGGTTCAACTTATCCTAAACAACCGTCTCATTTCTTTGAGATTGCCGCTTCATTACCTTCAGAAGTCGGTCGGCCCATTTAGTCTACCCTGTGCACAAAAGTAGCCGTAAAACACCAATCATCATCATCATCATCTTGGAGGTTCACAGGTATGGACAACACTGAATGTTTGTGATTGATAATAAGTGGCGAGCAGAAGGTGTTAGCCTCCCACTAGTTTATAATATGTAAAGATCAATTGCTAATCTATATTATAAACAGGTAAACGATCAGTATTTAACAGAAGCTTGTCATATTTGCGTTCCACCAGGTGTCAGTCGATCACGATGTCCCCTTTTTATCATGGAAGCTGTGAAGAAAACTGTGTTGCATCATCTGACTACTTGTAAGTGCACATAACCTAGGAGCATAACAGGGTTGGGATCCATATAATCAGACCTTCATGGTTTGTTGTTTGTAGAAGACTTCGGTTTCCCTGACGAAAAAGAATCCGTATTCCCTTCATGGACTGACCTGTATATTTTTGTTGATATTCAATAGTGTCGATCTCATCTTTGCGGATATTGCGGTGGATCAACACCCTGGAGCTCCACCTGCCCGGAAGAAGGGGTTCAACTCCTACGCAATTCGACAAGACAAAGGGCATGAATAAATGAATGAAATAAATCTAAAGGCCCTGAAAATAATATTTGGGGGCCTCTTCTCAGGGTAGCTCACGACTGATTAAGGAGTCGTAGACCAGCTGCAACCAGAGCCATCTTATCGCATTGGACTAATTGGGCACTTGCCGGAGGGCCCAACAAGTATAGGGCCCAACACAAAGGGCCGTCTTAACGCATACAAACACAAACACTGGGCAGTTGCTCGGAAGCCCCACTATATAGATGGCATGTTAATATATATATATATTATATATATATATATATATATATATATATATATATATATATATTTATATATAGTTAATAATATTAACACCTAGACACCCACACTCATATATATATTATTATTTTATTATTATTATAGTCAATGTGTCAAACCAGTCATTTGGCCAAATGACTGTGACCGCCAGTCATTTGGCAAAAGGACTGAAAATGACCACCTGTCATTTGGCCAAATGACTAAAGGGTGTTTCATGGCTGTTTTCTAATAACTAAACTATGTTTCATCTCTATTTGTGTTTATTATAACAAAAATTAATAATCAAATACATATAAGTAGCCACAATACATATTTCAAATTTACATTCATAGTTCTTTCAAATAACATAAAATAAGTAATAACTAAGCTGTATCTATATTACAAAGTATATTTCTAGTTACAATTCCACCTAATCACCCAAGGTAATTAATATTAAGTAAGAATATTATTTATAGATATTAATATGATGAGAATCATTCATAATATAATCAATACTAATTTAAACAAATTTGGAAGTATAGTACTTAGTAAAACAATGACGAATCGCAAATATATTTAAGTATAGCTTAAGAAATAATGCATGATATATTGATATACATGAACCAATTACCGTCTGATAGAAACGTTGCTTCACATACTTGTACAAATCGATTTCGAAATGTAGTACAGAAAACAGAATATGTTCTATTTCATCTGTTTTTCTTGCCTTGTATTTTGTAACGTTTATTCGATCAATTTTTGTTAGATTTGTTAGGCTGGAATTGTTACAAATACTATTCACGCCACAAATAAATTTAACTGTACCAAACGTAATAACGATGTATTTCACACATGTCAAATCTCGGACGCATTCTATAATTGGCCTGTTATTCCACCATTTGTTATGGAAATGCTCGCTTTGATTACTAAAAAATATAAATAAGGTGAGAAAAACCACGAGACCGGCTCCCGAATTAGATTAATAAATAAAACCGCTTTGTCAAGGTACTTGTTGAAATTAAAGAAATAATGGTGACTTACTAAAACAAAACGTTGACTCTTTACATTTGTCATAAGTTTTACATATAATCTTCTTTCACTGGGAATAATTTCATATTGGTATCTAGGAATCCATATGAAACTACAATTCATTGCCGATGCGTGTTGTCTCAGTATTCTACTCATGGTCATACTACCACATTTTGGTACTCTATTATATATAACACGGTGACATTTCGCCAGATAGTTTGTGGCCATCACTTGCTTCCCACAATTAAGGCAACTCTTCTTCTTGAATGCCTTAAGATTACATGTTTCTTCTCTAACTGAGATCGGCGATAAAAGCGAAATAATTTGTGCCTTATTATTTATCCTCTGGTATCCGTTGTATAATACTCCTGACATCAGAATTAGTATAATGCAAATTACAAACAAGGGGTAGAAAATTATTTGTCTCATTGTCTCTATGTGTACGTGTTACAATGTTCCGTTATTAAGTTCGTGTATACTACTCTCCGTTGTACTTAATCTTCTACTCTCTGTAATAAAATTGAACGGATATTATATTTATACTTGGTCCCTATTCACTATGAAAAAAAAACATTAACATTATTACATGAATTTGCAACAATTTGATGGTTTAAATGCCCAATTAAATGAATATATCAGATACGCATTTAAGTTAAATAGTTATTACCTTCACTGATTTCACAAACTTTGTCGCATAACGAAATTATTTACTTGTAGAGTTACTATATCAATTGTGTTCGAACAATGAAAAGGCATATCATTTCGTTGTTACTTTTATAGTTGATTTCACTCTTAATGTGATCTATTCATTATACACCCAAATGCATAGTTCAGTTCACTATTAGAATAAGGTGCATTATATTAAATTACAAGCATGGTTTATATCCAAATAATATTACTCTATTACAAATAGCGTATATAAATGTTCTATTAAAATGATACTCAACCTGCATAATCTTCCCGATAACAATTAAGTTGGTCCAGAGGATGAACTATGTATGGTTAATATTGACTTCACTGTTGCTGAAATCAAATTACCATGAACAGTAAAATTATAATAACAGTAATCCATAGGATAAAACGCAAAACAATTGACACATACAATAAAGCATGATAATAGCTTAACTACAATAATATATATTGATCAGATAAAACACTACTCAATGAAAAGTATCAATACTCGAATTAAGGAACCGTTGAATGGTTTTCATAATGACGTCTTATGGGGCTAAACAACAAAAGGCTAATATGGATATAAGTGTTTTTATTTTGATATTCATATATGTACATAACTTCCATTCTTCCACAAAAATATACGCCTTTGCAGACAAAAACAGTGAAAGAAATACGATTTTGAAATATGATGATGTGAGCATAATAATTCAGTGAAAATATGTATGTTTATAATGAAGTGTATCCGAATACACAAACACTAACAATAACATAAATGTGGTTGCACATTCATGCCGGATTAATTATGGGTAAATAATAAGTGACCATACGATCTTATTACCATTTCTTCAAGTGTCTACATTGCTGCCGTTCATGGGAAACATCCAGGTTTATGGGCGTCAATTTCAAAGCAAAGCAACAACACTCATATTACTATACTTTCATACAAGATTAGATGTTTACCTTCAAAAAGGCTGCACGAAAGGTTTGAAAAGATTTAACGTCGCTAAAACCCTTCTTTTACTTTTGAAATCTTGAAAATTAACTAAAACAATAAACAAGAAACAATGTGCGTTATTGTTTAGATATCAAGGCATTGTGAGGATGTCGCGTTTTAATATTAATTAAGTAAAACAAAGCTAAAATCTGCACTTTGGAAGTCTTTATTCAAAGTAAATCTGGGATTCTTAATAAATGGCATATATGACACTGAAACCTTTGCTAGTCATCTTGCTGGATTTATAAACTGATCTTGTAAATCTGTCACAGTCGGAGATCGAAGTCAAACCTCCCACATATGCGCACCAAATACTAACCCAAAGCCGCTTGTGCCGTGTAAACTATGCCCAAATAATTAAGATAGATATATTGTGATATATCTTACTTGGTGATCGCTATGAAATGGCTAGCTCCTAAGCAACTCCTGAAATATCTACATTCAGTGTTGTTCATATGTGGCTTACATGTCCTCAAGCGTTTACACACGTCTATTAATTGATCTAGAACACACATACTATTTTATATTCTAATTCTGTCAATACCAAATGTTGTTGTGAATAGGCGTTGTTTGAAGTTCAGCTATGTATTTTCTAAGCTATTTGCTAAGCTTTAAGCTTAGCTAATAGGTACAGTAGATCCGGGCCATTAAACAAGAGTAGTCTTGTAGGTCTAAAATATCATGATTTATGGTAGTACCGTTTATTAAGCCTACATACAAATCTGAACTATACATGTTTTGAATACTCCCTTGAATAGATCAAGGAAAATTATAACGATCGTTTATACAAACTGATAGCACATACATAAGACCTCAAACTGAAATCAATGGCATGATTAAACATTCAATGAACCGCATATGAAGTCAATGACTTAGAAATAATTAGAAATATTGAAACTTCGATGGTACGTTTTGGTCACTAATCCGGCAATAACCGAGACAATGTAAATTAGCGGTATATACGGTCAGTTAGTAACTAACTCTATATTGAAAATAAATTAGTTAATAAGTAATTATCCCGTTATTAGAGTAAATATGCCAAGAAAACCAATATGTATATGGGGGTACCCTAGATCTAATGTATATGCCGCCCAACGACTGAGATAAGGTGCTTTTAGGTACAGGATGTCTTTTGAGTACGAGTTGTCTTGCTACAGACGCTCCCTTGAATTGAAAGTCGCGAAATGCGCTACTGAGGCCAACAACATTTATCCATAATTACAACCCCCCAAAAAAACCCAGATAATTCTACATATAAATATTGATTTTCATTATAAAGCCATGTATAATTATCATCAACTTGTTTCACTTCTATTTTCACTCCATGACTGCATGAGCTTAAATCAAAATAACGATCGATGTCCGTTTCCATCTAGATCTAGATCTAGACTAGAAAAACTAAACAAATTCTCCCGATTACTGGATTTCTTGATACTGAAATAGCATCGGCCATTAAGCCGACCCCCCAAAATAAGGGTCAAAATGTTGACACAAAGTTTTGGCTTAATGGCCGGCACCTACTGAATCAGAAAAAGGGAATGAAATATATATTCTACTTTCTTCGGATTTGTTGCTTTATACCAGGTGATTTGTGTTTGCAGAACAGATGTTCTATTTCTTAAGTTATTTAAATGTCTGAAAGTAGTGTTTCCCAAAATAACTTGAACGTATCCACCTTTCAGTAATGCCAATGATTAACTAATTATTTTCAACATGTGTTTCAGGAAATTGTGCGACATTTTTGACATTCTGTTGTTGTATGTATTACTAGAACAGCAAAGAAATATCAGGGCGCCAAAGCTATTAACTATATACTTCAGGCATTTTACATCATGGACACATTTCCCTATTGGTCAATTCTTCCCCATTTGTTCTTGAAATGTTTATTTTTAAGTACAAAAATATGT
>JAODUP010002226.1:0-13520 GCA_025642065.1 Paralvinella palmiformis
AAGTCTCAATGAGAAGCACCTAGGTAATATATTGGGTCCCAAATGTAACTCAAATATAATTACTGAGACAGTGAACGATTTTTATGTCAAAGTTAACATGGTTTTATCCCAGTTTATGAATTATGGGATTTTCAAAGTAAAGTGATGGAAAACCTTTATGTTGCTTGGCGTAAATCTGTGCGTAGAATATTGGGCGTTCCGCCTACTAATTTATGTTTCAGACTGGCTCTGTTATGGAGTAGATCAAATGTATCAAATAATATTTCATTAGTTTGTAAATCATTTTGTATGACTAAATCCAATTCCGCTACCTGCACACCTGTATATAGAAATGTTAATGATATGCTGGTTGATGAAGAAACTAAAAGTATTACTAGTGTTATAAAGGAATTACTCTACAAAAAAGCATTGTCTTAGAGTTTCCACAGATCAATTTGCATTAAATATATCTGAAATTGATCAAAATTATTACTCAGCTATGCACGGAATAATTTCGCTTTGTCTACGTCAGACACATTATGCTAAATAATAAGTAGTGTGGTTTTTCATTGTTATATGGCTATACAGTGATAACTAATGTTTCTACACTGTATATTTGATGTTTAGATTTTAAACACTTTTCTAAGCAGATAGTTTGCCTTCACCTTTTAAACATGTTTAATGCTAAACATGTTTAGATTTTCACAAGATGTTTAGAAAAGTGTTTACATGTTTAGAATTACAATGTGCTTAAAATGTGTTTTCGTGTTTAGCATTGCTTGTGCTTAGCTATATGCTTAGATGTTTAGGTTATTTAGATATTTTTAAAAGTTTTCACATGTTTAAAATTACAAAGTGCTTAGAGATGTTTTTATGTGTTTAGCGTTGTATGTGCTTAGCTCTATGATTAGGTGTTTAGGTTATTTAGATGTTTAGAAAAGAGTTCACTCAAGGGATGTGTTTAGCTATATGCTTAGCTGTTTAGCCAATTTAGATGCTTAGCAAAGTGCTTAGGTCTTCACTCATGTGCTTATAGATATTTGCTTAGATGTTTAGTAAAGTGTTAACGTGTTCATAACATCAGGCTAGGTGCTTCGGCAATGTATATGTGTAGCAAAATATTTAAGTGTTTGCTAGTTCATGAAACATGCAAAACAAAAAATAACTGTCACCTTGAACTTTCCATCTAAATTATTTAAAGTAGTATCCTGTGAGTATCTACCCAACGACGAAGAACATACCTGTAAAATAACATGTAAACTACACACTAATCAATGCAATGTTTAAAAGAAAATTAAATGTGAACAATTTATTTAATATTTGTGAATTGTTTTTCAAATTTGTTTAAAAGAGTTCATCTTGCAACTGTGCTCGCTTTGTCCTTCAGCAAATACAACTGCAGAAACGTCAGCAGCTGATATTGGGTTGGTTATGGGAGATCCCATGCATAAGAACACGCGAGAAGTGTTCGCATACCATACATAACTGAATAATTCTGTAGTGGTATGCTGATCCCGTCTGCAATAATTATGCCTTGTCGGCCATCTTGGTGTTGACTGAACACCAGGCATGGTTGTGAATGTCTGTTAGTTGTCAAGACCATTTCAGCAGCCTGTTTAATAACAGAAACAATTATTTTATTTAAAATTAACATATTATGCCATATGTTAGCTAAGGAATTTAAGAAGTTAAAGCTGCATTTATGGCAAGCTATGCCACAAAACAAAATATCTTGACTTTGAGCTTTTATAAATGTTCAACTTACATCAGCAATCGTGACAGCAGGAGGCAAGGCCTTCTTCCTGTTTGGCGTGATTTGTTTCTCCAGTACTATCAGCAGCTGTAATTTGCTTTCCAATGAATCTGTATCATCCGACGAGTCAGACTGTAATATAAAACAATATATCATGACACAATGTACATATCCTGGTGGTTCAGAACACACCAACACAAACTCAACACACAAACACACACACACACAAAGAGAGAGAGAGAGAGAGGACTAACACGCACACACAAGAGAGAGAGACACACACACACAGAGAGAGATAGATAGATACAGAGAGAGAGAGAGGGGGATGAGAAAGAGACAAACTCAACACACACACGCTCTGGTGTCCGGGGGAGAATAGGGCCATATAATGTCTATAGATCAAATGAATGTCAGTATACTAGTATTAAAAGAAGATAGACCTTTCAAACAAAACTTACCTATGTCTATGAATATTTGTTGGACTTCCGCCGATATTCCAACTGCGCCTAATGCAGCTCTTACTTCCACAACAATTGATGTGTTTGTGATGTCGATCTTGGTCGACATATTCCAATAATTGTATTGAAATTAAGATTTTTCGCAAAAAGAAAACCTATCGGCTTGGTTCAATTTGCTGTTCCACAGATCAATTTGTATTAAATATATTTGAAATTGACCAGATTATTACTCAGTTATGCACAGAATAATTTCGCTTGGTCTGCGTCAGACACATTATGCTAAATAATAAGTAGTGTGGTTTTTCATGGTTATATGGCTATACAGTGTTAACTTATGTTTCTACATGTATCGTCATGTAAATACAGATATGGCTACGACTGCACTGTATATTTGGTGGTTAGAATTTAAACATGTTTAGAATGTGCTTAGCACTCACTGTGGTTAGCAATGTGTCCAAATACTAAACACATGCAAATCTAAACATATTTAAGCTGTTGTTGCTTAGGAATATGCTCTTGGTGTTTAGCATTTAAACATGTTTAGATTTTGTTGCTTAGTTAAATGTTCATGTTGTTTACCATTTAAACACGTTGGTCAATTATGTGTTTAGATGATCATAATATTCTAAGCACACGCAAAATCTAAACATGTTTAGATTATTGTCATTTAGCATGTATCCTTTATGTTCAAAAGGACAATCAAATGTTATCATTCGATATTTTGCAAACTTGTGTATACTTCAGAATTATATCTAACTAGGGGCAAGTGAGAAAACATTATCTCATTATTAGTTACATTGGACAAAAATGCACTAATATTAGGTTCAGGGTTGGGGCGTTTACAGGATCATATATATACAATATATGTGTGTGTGTGTGTTGAGTTTGTCTTTGTGTGCGTGTGCAGTTTGTGTTGGTCTGTTCTGAACCACCAGGATGTGTACATTGTGTAATGATATATTGTTGTATATTACAGTCTGACTCAGGATGACACAGATCCAGAGGAAAGCAAATTACAACTGCTGATAGTACTGGAGAAACAAATCATGCCAATCTGGAAGAAGGCCTTGCCTCCTCTTCACGATTGTTGATGTAAATTGAACATTTATAAAGCTCAATATATGCTTTATTTTTTGTTTACGTGGAACGTCCTGTATTGCCAGGTTTTTCTTGGGCGTATTAATATAACAAATTGTTCACATTGTTGATTTTCTCCAGTATAACTAGTAGTCGTTCGAACATTATAAATGTCTTGTTTTGTGGCACAGCTTGCCATAAGTGCAGCTTTAACTTCTTAAATTCCTTAGCTAACATATGGCATAATATGTTAATTTTAAATAAAATAATTGTTTGTTATTAAACAGGTTGTTGAAATGGTCTTGCCAACTAACGGACATCCACAACCACGCCGGTGTTCAGTCAACACCAAGATGGCCGACAAGGCATAATTATTGCAGACGGATCAACATACCACTACATAATTCTTCAGTTATGTATGGCATGCAAACAGTTCTCGCAAGTTATTGTGCATGGGATCTCCCATACCCAAACCAGCATAAACTGCTGACATTTCTGCAGTTGTATTTTTGGAAGGACACAGCGAGCACAGTTGCAAGTTTATATCTGATTGTCTCTGTATGATGCTTGTGCAAAGATTTGGATTTGGACACTTTGCTAAACATATTGAGTGCTAAGCACATTCTAAACATGTTTAAATTCTAAGCATCAAATTTACAGTGTACATGTATGTTCATGTAAATACAGGTATGGCTAAGGCTGTAATGAGCATAATATAGATCAGTAATGTGAATTGATATTTGGTGTTACTGCTATATGATTGTATTTTTCTTGTTTTGTTGTAATGGTAAGCACGTATTTATGTAGATGCACCCAATGTTCTCTGTATTATTATAATACATTCGGGAACAGTGCTTTCTTTAGTAACTGTTGGTCAGGTATCTGTGCGCGTGTTTTAAACTATGATACCCTTTCAACCACGAATAGCTCCAAAATCGGAAATCATTATACTAAAAACGAACTTGAGACTACCGCATATCTTGCATCAAAATGGCAGCATTCCGATCTGGCTAGTGTTTTAGACTACTCACTAGCATGAAGACAAAATCCACACGCCCCGGCGTCCGGGCTACCAATTTTTCCCGGCTATCTTTCAGATAACTACTATATGTATAAAATCAGCTAAAAATACCAGTCAATATCGCCCTTTCTATTGCATATGTGTTCTAAACGACTATGAATACAGTATAAAGAATGATAATTACCTATATTTGACGAATGATACGTGCGAGTTCGCCTTCGTATGCTGCTGAAACTGCCAGCATTTGAATACCGCACTAAATATTAAATGAAATTTTAATTAATTAATAACAATGGTGCGCACATTTTATTATGCAATTCGTCTTTTAAAACAAACATACACATTTTATTTTGTTTCTAGAGAAATTAATTATAATTTTAATTGTTCTTATTTACCAATTCATGTCGGGTACCATATCAGAGTGGATGGTTGGTCGAGTGTTGGCCCAATATCGATGGATTTAATTAAGTTGCATACCAACCGAAATACAGTAGTTGATACAACGTTGGTCTAATATCGTTGGATTCATGTCGTATACCAACTGAAATTCATTGAAATTCGATAGTTAGTCAAACGTTGGCTGAACGTCGAATTTACCCATAATAATATCCAACGTTGAACCAACATATCCAAAGAATAAGAGAAAATCACTTAATGACTCAAATAAGTATAGATCTATTGCCTTGAGCAGTGTGCTCTGTAAACTGTTGGACCGAGTTATTCTATCGAAGCATTATGATAAATCTGCGACCTCTGATTATCAATAAGGTTTTATAAAACAGCATTCCTTTGTTCATTGTACATTTGTGGTGAAGGAGGTTATACAATACTATTTGAACAATAGTACAGATGTGTACATTATTCTACTTGATGGTAGTCGAGCATTTGACCGTGTCAATTATGTTAAATTATTCAAATTATTCATAAAACGTCATCTATGTTCGACTGTTGCTAGATTTCTAGCCAATATATACACTTCTCAGTGTATCAGAGTAAACTGGGATAATTTTATTTCCAACCATTTACCTGTTACTAATGGTGTAAAACAAGGTGGTGTGTTATCACCAATCTTATTTATTATATACATGGACGAACGTTTGAGAACATTATCTTTATGCGGTGTTGGTTGTTATGTTGTTAATATGTATTGCGGATCCTTCTGGTATGCAGATGATGTAATTTTGTTAGCGCCTAATTTATACTCTATTAAGAAACTTATGTGTATATGTGAAGCATTTGCTAAAGAATATGATGTAATTTTTAACTCACAGATGAGCAAATTACTTGTATGTAGATGTAGCAGTAACCAACATATTAATGATCACCTAATTATTGATTTTATGGATGGCCACATTGTACAAAGTCTCAATGAGAAGCACCTAGGTAATATATTGGGTCCCAAATGTAACTCAAATATAATTACTGAGACAGTGAACGATTTTTATGTGAAAGTTAACATGGTTTTATCCCAGTTTATGAATTATGGGATTTTCAAAGTAAAGTGATGGAAAACCTTTATGTTGCTTGGCGTAAATCTGTGCGTAGAATATTGGGCGTTCCGCCTACTAATTTATGTTTCAGACTGGCTCTGTTATGGAGTAGATCAAATGTATCAAATAATATTTCATTAGTTTGTAAATCATTTTGTATGACTAAATCCAATTCCGCTACCTGCACACCTGTATATAGAAATGTTAATGATATGCTGGTTGATGAAGAAACTAAAAGTATTACTAGTGTTATAAAGGAATTACTCTACATAAAGCATTGTCTTAGAGTTTCCACAGATCAATTTGCATTAAATATATCTGAAATTGATCAGATTATTACTCAGCTATGCACGGAATAATTTCGCTTTGTCTACGTCAGGCAAATTATGCTAAATAATAAGTAGTGTGGTTTTTCATTGTTATATGGCTATACAGTGATAACTAATGTTTCTACACTGTATATTTGATGTTTAGATTTTAAACACTTTTCTAAGCACATAGTTTGCCTTCACCTTTTAAACATGTTTAATGCTAAACATGTTTAGATTTTCACAAGATGTTTAGAAAAGTGTTTACATGTTTAGAATTACAATGTGCTTAAAATGTGTTTTCGTGTTTAGCATTGCTTGTGCTTAGCTATATGCTTAGATGTTTAGGTTATTTAGACGTTTAGAAAAGTTTTCACATGTTTAAAATTACAAAGTGCTTAGAGATGTTTTTATGTGTTTAGCGTTGTATGTGCTTAGCTCTATGATTAGGTGTTTAGGTTATTTAGATGTTTAGAAAAGAGTTCACTCAAGGGATGTGTTTAGCTATATGCTTAGCTGTTTAGCCTATTTAGATGCTTAGCAAAGTGCTTAGGTCTTCACTCATGTGCTTATAGATATTTGCTTAGATGTTTAGTAAAGTGTTAACGTGTTCATAACATCAGGCTAGGTGCTTCGGCAATGTATATGTGTAGCAAAATATTTAAGTGTTTGCTAGTTCATGAAACATGCAAAACAAAAAATAACTGTCACCTTGAACTTTCCATCTAAATTATTTAAAGTAGTATCCTGTGAGTATCTACGCAACGACGAAGAACATACCTGTAAAATGACATGTAAACTACACACTAATCAATGCAATGTTTAAAAGAAAATTAAATGTGAACAATTTATTTAATATTTGTGAATTGTTTTTCAAATTTGTTTAAAAGAGTTCATCTTGCAACTGTGCTCGCTTTGTCCTTCAGCAAATACAACTGCAGAAACGTCAGCAGCTGATATTGGGTTGGTTATGGGAGATCCCATGCATAAGAACACGCGAGAAGTGTTCGCATACCATACATAACTGAAGAATTCTGTAGTGGTATGCTGATCCCGTCTGCAATAATTATGCCTTGTCGGCCATCTTGGTGTTAACTGAACACCAGGCATGGTTGTGAATGTCTGTTAGTTGTCAAGACCATTTCAGCAGCCTGTTTAATAACAGAAACAATTATTTAATTTAAAATTAACATATTATGCCATATGTTAGCTAAGGAATTTAAGAAGTTAAAGCTGCACTTATGGCAAGCTATGCCACAAAACAAAATATCTTGACTTTGAGCTTTTATAAATGTTCAACTTACATCAGCAATCGTGACAGCAGGAGGCAAGGCCTTCTTCCTGTTTGGCGTGATTTGTTTCTCCAGTACTATCAGCAGCTGTAATTTGCTTTCCAATGAATCTGTATCATCCGACGAGTCAGACTGTAATATAAAACAATATATCATGACACAATGTACATATCCTGGTGGTTCAGAACAGACCTACACAAACTCAACACACAAACACACACACAGGGAGAGAGAGAGAAACTCAACACGCACACACAGAGAAGAGAGAGAGACACACACAGAAGAGATAGATAGATACAGAGAGAGAGAGAAGGGGGGGGGGGAGAAAGAGACAAACTCAACACACACATACACACGCTCTGGTGTCCGGGGGAGAACAGGGCCATATAATGTCTATGGATCAAATGAATGTCAGTAGACTAGTATTAAGAGAAGATAGACTTTTCAAACAAAAGCTTACCTATGTCTATGAATATTTGTTGGACTTCCGCCGATATTCCAACTGCGCCTAATGCAGCTCCTACTTCCACAACACTTGATGTGTTTGTGATGTCGATCTTGGTCGACATATTCCAATAATTGTATTGAAATTAAGATTGTTCGCAAAAATAAACTATCGGCTTGGTTCAATTTGCTGTTCCACAGATCAATTTGTATTAAATATATCTGAAATTGACCAGATTATTACTCAGTTATGCACAGAATAATTTCGCTTGGTCTACGTCAGACACATTATGCTAAATAATAAGTAGTGTGGTTTTTCATGGTTATATGGCTATACAGTGTTAACTTATGTTTCTACATGTATCGTCATGTAAATACAGATATGGCTACGACTGCACTGTATATTTGGTGCTTAGAATTTAAACATGTTTAGAATGTGCTTAGCACTCACTGTGGTTAGCAATGTGTCCAAATACTAAACACATGCAAATCTAAACATATTTAAGCTGTTGTTGCTTAGGAATATGCTCTTGGTGTTTAGCATTTAAACATGTTTAGATTTTGTTGCTTAGTTAAATGTTCATGTTGTTTACTATTTAAACACGTTGGTCAATTATGTGTTTAGATGATCATAATATTCTAAGCACACGCAAAATCTAAACATGTTTAGATTATTGTCATTTAGCATGTATCCTTTATGTTCAAAAGGACAATCAAATGTTGTCATTCGATATTTTGCAAACTTGTGTATACTTCAGAATTATATCTAACTAGGGGCAAGTGAGAAAACATTATCTCATTATTAGTTACATTGGACAAAAATGCACTAATATTAGATTCAGGGTTGGTGCGTTTACAGGATCATATATATACAATATATGTGTGTGTGTGTGTTGAGTTTGTCTTTGTGTGCGTGTGCAGTTTGTGTTGGTCTGTTCTGAACCACCAGGATGTGTACATTGTGTAATGATATATTGTTGTATATTACAGTCTGACTCAGGATGACACAGATCCAGAGGAAAGCAAATTACAACTGTTGATAGTACTGGAGAAACAAATCATGCCAATCTGGAAGAAGGCCTTGCCTCCTACTGTCACGATTGTTGATGTAAATTGAACATTTATAACAGCTCAATATATGCATTAATTTTTTGTTTACGTGGAACGTCCTGTATTGCCAGGTTTTTCTTGGGCGTATTAATATAACAAATTGTTCACATTGTTGATTTTCTACAGTATAACTAGTAGTCGTTCGAACATTATAAATGTCTTGTTTTGTGGCACAGCTTGCCATAAGTGCAGCTTTAACTTCTTAAATTCCTTAGCTAACATATGGCATAATATGTTAATTTTAAATAAAATAATTGTTTCTGTTATTAAACAGGTTGTTGAAATGGTCTTGCCAACTAACGGACATCCACAACCACGCCGGTGTTCAGTCAACACCAAGATGGCCGACAAGGCATAATTATTGCAGACAGATCAACATACCACTACATAATTCTTAAGTTATGTATGGCATGCAAACACTTCTCGCAAGTTATTGTGCATGGGATCTCCCATACCCAAACCAGCATAAACTGCTGACATTTCTGCAGTTGTATTTTTTGAAGGACACAGCGAACACAGTTGCAAGTTTATATCTGATTGTCTCTGTATGATGCTTGTGCAAAGATTTGGATTTGGACACTTTGCTAAACACATTGAGTGCTAAGCACATTCTAAACATGTTTAAATTCTAAGCATCAAATTTACAGTGTACATGTATGTTCATGTAAATACAGGTATGGCTAAGGCTGTAATGAGCATAATATAGATCAGTAATGTGAATTGATATTTGGTGTTACTGCTATATGATTGTATTTTTCTTGTTTTGTTGTAATGGTAAGCACGTATTTATGTAGATAAATATACCCCAAATAATTTGTCTTAAAAACCCTGTAATGATTTAAAAGGTAATAATTATTTATCTGTGAAAGCAACCTTAAATAGGTGTGTTTTTAGAAGTGACTTAAACTTTCCAAGAGACGACGCATTTCTAATATTTGCAGGCAACCTATTCCATAAAGTGGGGCTGCAACACTAAACGCACAATCACCATATGACTTGAGCCAAGACACTGGCACCTGCAATAGTATCTGACTGGATGACCTGAGTTTTCGGAATG
Organism: Paralvinella palmiformis; assembly: GCA_025642065.1. NCBI lineage: Eukaryota > Metazoa > Annelida > Polychaeta > Terebellida > Alvinellidae > Paralvinella > Paralvinella palmiformis. Next base: position 9,990 of record JAODUP010002226.1, read on the forward strand.
ACTTTCTAATGGAAACCAGTTCACACAGGTATTCTGGCGCCATATCATTAATAGATTTATAAGTTATTAACATAATCTTGAAATGGATACGCTGTCTAACAGGTAGCCAATGTAGTTTTTGAAGAATTGGGATGATATGATCATATTTTCTAATATTTGTTACACTGCGAGCTGCACTATTCTGAATTCGCTGAAGACGATTAATGTTATAATCAGATATGCCGTATAACAGGGAGTTACAATAGTCTATACGAGATGTAACAAAGGCATGAACTACAGTTACAAGTGATTCTTGTGTCAAGAATGCTTTTAAACAGTGGATGTCTTAAGATGGCAGTAGGCAGCTAGGCATACTGATGTGATATGTTCATGTATGTTAATACATTGGTCAAAAATAACTCCTAGATTTTTTTACTGACCCATTAGGAGTAATCGAAGATGCACCCATCTGTAATGCTGGTGTCCTTAGGGATTTAGCACAATGTGGTGATGCCAAATATAACATATTTGTTTTATTATCATTTAGTTTTAGAAGATTTTGAGTCATCCATAGCCGAATATCGGCAATACAATGTTCTAAATTCTTCAAGGAAGAGGAGAAATTTAACTCATTGTCAGGATCCAGTGATATATACAGCTGTGTGTCATCAGCATACAAGTGATATTTAACCACATATCGCTGCGCAATGATCCCAAGAGGACGGGTATACATTGTGAAAACCAGAGGACCAAGAACTGAACCCTGTGGTACACCAGATAACAAAAACTGAATGTCAGATAAAATACCATGAACAGACACTCTCTGGGAGCGTTGTTCCAGATAGGATCTAAACCATTCAAGTACTCTACCTGACAGACCAAATATGTCTTTTAACCTAGAGAAAAGTACATTATGGTCAACTGTATCAAATGCAGCAGACAGGTCCAGAAGAACAAGTATTACTGGCTTACCTTGATCAATTGACATCATAATATCATTTTTCACTCGAACCAAGGCTGTTTCAGTGTTGTGACCACTTTTATAGGCAGACTGTAGTGATTCATTAAAGTTATTATTGATTAAATATTTGTTTAGATGGAAAGCAACTGCCTTTTCTATAACTTTAGATACAAATGTAAGATTTGAAACAGGTCTGTAATTGTTTAGAATATTACAGTCCTGTGTGTTCTTATTATACCATGGAAGCATTGGCCTGCTTGGCATTTCCTTTGCCCTTAAAGGTGCATGTTGATCTACAGTGTCTCTCAGTGTACTATCATAGAGATCCACCAGATGATCCACATCATCTGGTGGATCCAATACCAGAGAAGAGACTCGCAGATCAGCAAGAAAAGCCTCCTTGTCGAATTGACTTATATCTTCTATATGAAATAACTTTAGCTGAAACAGATTGTTTCTGTAAAGGTAGATTAATGTTAACAAGGAAATTATCAGACAGCATGGAAGACACAGACACAAATTGTCATCATCACGGGAGATGACAAGATCTAAGATGTGACCATGTCTGTGTGTTCTTTCTTGGACATGCTGCCGAGATTGGCAGATCTAAGAATGTCAGCCAGTTGTTTGGTATCTGCATTCCTCTGGCAATCCCAATGTATATTGAAATCACCTAAGATCAACAGATGACCACTGTTGGTAGCAAGAGAATCAACAAATCCCGAAAATTCCTTGAAGAAATCTGCTGCTTTCAGGCCATTTTTCTTAGTGGGGTGTAATCAGTAGATAATAGCTACACAAACACTTATCCCCCCAGATATAAAAGTCAGTTGGTAATTTTCAAAAGACTTAGCCTGAAAACGCAAATGGGTTTCACACTTCAAAGAATCACGGAGAAGAATGCCGACTCCCCCACCTTTTTTGTGAATCCGAGCTGCATGATGGAATGAATATCCAGCTGGAGTCACATCACCAACAATTTTCTGGTCTGAGACATTACCATTCAGCCAAGTCTCTGTAATGACAAGAGCATCAAGATCCATATCCTTAACAACATCAGATATTTCATCAGATTTATTACAGATCGACTGACAGTTAATAAGACCAATACTTACATTTTGTACAGCTGTGCCAGTATATGGTGTTATTGGCACAGTGATCAAATTACTGGCATCAGACCCAATCTGCTTTGGATGTTTTCCACTACGTGGGCGCATCGCTAAACAAATGGTATTACCACCATAGGGTCGTAAGGCAAGCAACTGATCTCTAGTATAATTCATTATAATTATAGAAATAAAATAAGTAAAAATTAAAAAATTAAAAAATTAAAAAAATTAAAAATATTAAAAATTAAATAAAACATACACAAGCAAAAACCGAGTTCTTATGGGAAACACTGGAGTGGGCGATAATACAAATTACAAGAAATACAAAATAACTAAATATAATCAATTTATATTAATATAAATTAAATCTATATTACAAAATATGCAAAATAGACCAGTTTCACTGGTGTAACTTATCTAATAGCTGAACTATCCGAGAAATATTCCGGTGCCATTACATCGAGAGCCGGTCATACTTCCCGCCACACACACCGTGTATGTGAATTGATATTTGGTGTTACTACTGTATGATTGTATTATTATTTTGTTGTTGTAATGATAAGCACGTATTTATGTAGATGCACCCAATGTTCTCTGTATTATTATAATACATTCGGGAACAGTGCTTTCTTTAGTAACTGTTGGTCAGGTATCTGCGCGCGTGTTTTAAACTATGATACCCTTTCAACCACGAATAGCTCCAAAATCGGAAATCATTATACTAAAAACGAACTTGAGACTACCGCATATCTTGCATCAAAATGGCAGCATTCCGATCTGGCTAGTGTTTTAGACTACTCACTAGCATGAAGACAAAATCCACACGCCCCGGCGTCCGGGCTACCAATTTTCCCCGGCTATCTTTCAGATAACTACTATAAGTATAAAATCAGCTAAAAATACCAGTCAATATCGCCCTTTCTATTGCATATGTGTTCTAAACGACTATGAATACAGTATAAAGAATGATAATTACCTATATTTGACGAATGATACGTGCGAGTTCGCCTTCGTATGCTGCTGAAACTGCCAGCATTTGAATACCGCACTAAATATTAAATGAAATTTTAATTAATTAATAACAATGGTGCGCACATTTTATTATGCAATTCGTCTTTTAAAACAAACATACACATTTTATTTTGTTTCTAGAGAAATTAATTATAATTTTAATTGTTCTTATTTACCAATTCATGTCGGGTACCATATCAGAGTGGATGGTTGGTCGAGTGTTGGCCCAATATCGATGGATTTAATTAAGTTGCATACCAACCGAAATACAGTAGTTGATACAACGTTGGTCTAATATCGTTGGATTCATGTCGTACACCAACTGAAATTCATTGAAATTCGATAGTTAGTCAAACGTTGGCTGAACGTCGAATTTACCCATAATAATATCCAACGTTGAACCAACATATCCAAAGAATAAGAGAAAATCACTTAATGACTCAAATAAGTATAGATCTATTGCCTTGAGCA
>JAODUP010002216.1:0-14473 GCA_025642065.1 Paralvinella palmiformis
AATGCATCATTTGAATTACATTTTAAATATGTAATAATTCGATTATCTAAGAATTTATTATGTCCATACATTTAAACATAATTTATTTTGTTAACCATAATTATATATCTATCTTCAAATATTATTTTAGAATTAATTTGTGCGTTGCTATTTTCAATATCAATTTGTTTTTCTAAATTTAGTCGATAAGTAATAATTTCATCTATAGTTTTTAATATTAGTTGTTTATTATAAGTATTTTTAAAGTTTACTCTTATTTCTTATAATCTAAATGTTTTTTTTCTTCTATTTCAAAAATGGGTACAAATTTTAAAACTATAAAACACAATTTATGCCATTATTATTTTCTGTAACAATAGAAAAAATCTATAACTAAAGATGAATTTAAAAATTTATTTTAAATCACAATATTTGAAACTTTACATTATACAGATATTACATTGAATATAAAATAAACAAAAAGGATAATAAAATTATTGTAGTAATGTTATATGGAAATAAAATCGAAGCTAAGATTGAAATAAATATAACATCGTTTAGTGATAATTATAAAGAATACATCATTCAATTAAAAACATTATTACAAAATCTTGAGAGTCATTTACTTGAAAGTGAGTTTAAAGAGGTAGAGGTAGCTGATGTAGAAGTTGATCAAATATATATATATATACAACTATATATATATATATATATATATATATGATTAATCTGTAAAATGAAAACATAATATTGAACCTAATTTTTAAAATAATTGCTTCAAAAACAAACAAAAAACACTTTATTTGGTTAATAGAAAATTCAACATAACCAGAATGTACCTGAATCTTTTGATATAGTATATAAAAAGCTAGAACTAATACAAATCCAACTTTATTTGATAATTTGGTATAAAAAGGAGTTAAGTAGTCTTATTTAAAATTTAAAATTAAAATTAAAACCTATTCAAATTGCAGGTACTACTGTCAGTGCAACAACTTTACATAATTCTGAATATGTTAAAGAAATAAATGTGAATGAAGGTGATATAGTAAAAATTAATTAAAGCAAGCACAATTATTAAGATACATTGCAATATAGTTTTGGTCATATATATTAAACGTATCAAAATATTCTTGATCATATATGTAGTTTTCATAACTCAAATTTTCTTTTTTAGATTCAAAATCATTTAATAACTACCCATTTGGCCGATGTCGGCCCGATATCGGAGGAACATCGGTCGCCCAATGTTTTACATCGGCCCGACTACGACGTGCACATCGGCGCGAAATCGGGCAGAAGTCGGCCCGATATCGGCGTGCATAACGAATCGCATTTGTACTTTAATTAATCCAAACTAAATTGCCGACATGCTCTCTTTCATACTCTATCGATTCTTTCTTGGATGATATTCAAAGAATATAAACAATTAAATTCTGAAGATGCTATGTGATTCTTTATTTCAGCAATTTTTCTACATCATCTTAATGAGAGCAAGTATTCAAATTCAAACAATACAGTGATATCAAATATGTAAAAACGTGTGTGACAAGAAAGAAGGTACAGTGCATAAATTACATTCCAGTCTAAGCACTAGACATTTTTCCCTAATAAAATCAATAGCATATCTTTGAAATCAACATAATGAATTACTATTTTGTTATTTAAAATGATTGAAAGAAAGGCTATCTAGAAGAGTACATAAATTCCAAGCCTGTAGGCAACTATACATGACACATGTAGTAAAATGTTAATATATAGCTAAAGAACACTTCAACTAAGGTCGATTAGTAGCATATAAAAATAGGTTTTTCAAATGTTCGTTGAATAAATTTGCAAAAATCTACATATTTAAACTGACTGGCAGACAGGCTAGCTATGTAGGCAATTATACATTAATATACAACATACTAAAAAAAGCATAATATTAAAAATGCAATATATGGCTAAAGAACAGTTCTTCAACTAAGACAAATTACTAGCATAACTTGCAAGTTTTGATAATAATGTTTTCCAAATATTATTTTATTTTGCTATGGTATGCTGGCTGATACGGATACTTTCCTATATACAAATTGGCTGCATTTCATTTAGCAATATTTAATACAGTACTATAATATTCATCGTGAAAACAAAAAGTAGCAAAATATAAAAGACATGTTATATTAATTTATCCCACTGATAAAAAAGGAAAGAATGTGACATATTACATATAACAAGACATCATATTAGTTCTATGTTTGTACTGACTCAAATTCAGTCTGCAGCCGTGTGGCTTATTGGATCTGATTCTGTTTCCTTTTGTTTCTTCCACCCTTCCAGTCACCAGCCCTTCTAAACCATTCCTGCATAGCTCCCTCAATGTGTTTGTCTGTGACATTCTTGCAATGGGTGTTTCGAAGTACAGATTCTGTAGTGGAAACGACATGAATAATATAAGCACACGATTACCGCATCAAATATACAGTTGAATAAAAATATTTGGTTCAGTTGACATATGGCTGCATACATAACGCAGTTTAAACATGGAGATTCTAGTTAATCAGTAAACAATTTCGGTGAAGGCCTGAAATTCTATACCTAGCAGTGGTTTATGTGATGAAAATGTGCAGAATGTATAATACAAATTTAATCATTCCTATGTAACCATTTCACAACAATAGTAATTATAACAAAAAATGATTGTTATTTCCCATTGAACAAAATATTATTATTAAAATAAACGACAGTTTTAGCTAGCTGGTAGTCCGACAGCCATGAAATTAAACTATTACAGATCAGATCAGATGGCAACTGGACAATAGGGAGTTTCTGGTCTGTGTTGATTCTGACAAAAGTAGTTTAAGACGATTTCTGCTTGTAACTTATGAATCGATGATTTGTTATTAATTCAAGGTATCCTACTGGCTCATGACCTGAACATTGTCCATACCACCTTGCACAGGATTTAATCCAGATGAACATATGCAGAGTGTAATATATAGTCCCCCTTATATATATATATATATATATATATATACTGAGAGAAAATATTACAGCATCATGAAATTGGAATTTAAAAAAATAATAAAGTTGTTTTACACTAACCATAACTTTCTGAGTGAACATCTCATTCAGCCTGATTTCTAACTTCTGCAGTCCTGCAACAGTCTGAAACGGCAGCTAGATTTCACCTTCCTCCAGACTCGGTGTACTCTGTCAAGAGAGTAAGGTTTTGGAGCATTAGTGTTTTGGACAGTTGCTCATCTCTAATGGCGAAAAACCTCGCTAAAATAGCCAAGTTAATTGAATGAATACAAATAGGAACATCCTTCACACATAATGGTGCAACATAGATCTTAGATAACAGTTTATTTCCTTATTTTCATTGTAATCAATATAGTAGATATATATATATATGTACAAAAATATATGGCTAAATGTTTATTTAAATTCCCATGCGCTACCGTGAATTGATTACAGGCGTTTAATATTACTCCTATATAGGTTTAACTCGACCGTCTTCAGATGAATGGTTCGCGGTGATGAGGACTTGGTTTGGCATTGTACACAAAGTGCAGATCCTTCGGAATAAGTATAAATAGTTGAAGAGGAGATAAATAATTCAGCTTCATTCAACTTCATTGCAGATTTTGAAATCCTCATCGAGTAGAAGATAGGTACTTATGAAACATGGTTCTACTCTACAGCTATTAAACATGTTTAATTAAATATATCATTTATTGACCCATATCCAGTATCCGATATAGCCGATGTCGGTCCTGTATCGATTTTGACATAGGGCCTTTATTGGTACGGATATCGGGCCGACATCGGCCGATTGGTTGCTGTTGTCTGGGTTATTAAATGATTTTGAATCTAAAAAAGAAAATATATATTTATAAACTTTAACATATAAATGCATTCACAAACCCGTATCAAAGCAATATTTGCTAAAATGTACCTTTCAAAAATAATGATTTTGTTATAATTAATAATTTTATTCATAGAAATTTAGATGATTAAACATAAGGTTAACTTTAATAAAAGTAAAAAGTCTTTTGAATTGCTAAATAATAATATCATTTCTCATTTTTATAAAAATGCAAAAATGTCTAAAAAATAAAATACTTTCAGGTGTTCGCATTACTTGAAAAATCAGGAGCAACAATTATTGTATAAACTCATTTAGATGAACCAGCTCTTGATGGAACAGGATAATTTTCTAGTTATGAAATGATAAAATATCCGTTAGATTTAACACGAATAATTGGTGGTTCATCTTCTAGTTATATTGCTTCTTTTAATGAATACGTTTCAGTTGTAATTGCATCAGATACTGGCAATTCCATTAGACTTCCTGCATCATATAATGGCAAAGTGGGGTTTAAACCTTCATATGGAGCTGTATCAAAATATAGTTTATTTGCTTTCTCATCATTATTAGACACAGTAGGGTGATTTACATATAATGCAAATGACGCAATAGTAATTTCTCAAATTTTATATGGTAAAGATATAAGGGATATGACTTCAAAGTATTAAAATTGCTCCAAAAATTAATAAAGGCAAAGCTTATGCTGTTATTTCTTTTACTGAAGCAGCATCAAATGATTCCAACCTTCAAGCTATTCATTTTAGTGAGCAAGTAAATAGTAAACATTGAGAAACTGCTATAATTAATTCAATATCAAAGTATTTAGGCTCTATGGTACAAATAAAATTTGCACTTGGAGCACATTTTTCTCATAAATTTAATCAAAATGATATCTTTATAAAGGCACTTAAAGTAAGTAGATTTATAAAAAAAAATATTTTGATAACTTATTTGACAAAGAAAAGGATTGATATAGTTATTTTTAGTATATGCAAATTTAGTGGGTAATCCTTCAATTTCTATTCCATTTGGCAATGAAAACAAATTACCATTTGGACTTTCAGTTGATTAAAAAATATATCAGGATAGAAATTACTCTCTTATGCTTTATTTTTGGAAAATAAATAATTAAGGAACTAAAATGAAAAAGTATAATGTAATAACTAGAATTAAAATTCATTAAGAATTAAATACAAAAAATTAAATGCTTTCCTTGACACCGATTAAAACATATGCTGAACATAATTCCTGTGCTTCAATAGTAGATTTGGGATATCCAGGAATTTTACCAGTTGTAAATAAAGAGGTAATTATTAAAGAAATTAAACTAGCAAAAGCATTAAATATGTAAGAGTTTTCAAATTACTCAATTGTATAAACCTTATGCAATTAATTGTAAAATCCCTATTAATTCTCCAATAATTTCAAAAGGCAAATTCAGACACACCAAAACGAATTGATAGAAATAACAAAATTCTTTTAGATTATAAGCGTGTTGGTATTCTATTGATTGAAAATGTAACTAATCCTGTGATTATTTCCGCTAATGATGCAGCATCATATGTAGATATGATTAGAAAAGTTGCTAAAATATTAAATACTTCAGATGCCCAAATGGTAAATGGGTCATTAAGAGCAGATATAAATATTTCAATTTTCAAACCAGTGATAACTAGAAGAAAAAGAAATTGCAATTCATTATCGCTATATTAGAGAAGTAAACATTCCAGTTATCACTTTTCCTAAAAAAATTATAAAAGTTGAAAAATTACCATGTTAATTAGAAGACAAATATAAAAAATGACGGACTTCATAATGCTTACATACAATTATTAATTAATGATGAAAAACTAAGAATGTATTTTAATAAAATTCATTTTCATAATAAGTTACCAATTGCAAAATTATTTTTTTCAGAATAAATATTTTACCTAATGAAATAAATATTCTTTTAGAAAAATAAAACAAAAACTCATTTCTTCAAAATAAGCTTAAAATTTTTGTTGTTAAATTAGTAAATAATAATTTAACATTTGAACAAGTAATAAAAACATGTAATCTACTTTAAATTCATAATGTAGGATATATGAATAAAAACATTAACATATGAATAAAAACATTAACAAAATAGTTTTATGCTTTTAATTGTTAATTTTTCCATCAATGATAATTAAATGTGAATTAATAAGTTGAGAAAAACAATTTTAAAATAAATTAGAATCACTTTTACCAAAAATTAACTATTCCAATAAAACCCGGAAAGATTTTTCAAATTCAAAAAATCCCAAGAAAATTAAAATTTTCTGATTTAGATTATGAGAATTTAGATACAAATTTAATTTGATTAATAAGCCAACTGCAATAATTTATTTTGGATTGTTTAATTTACCCAAAAAATCAAGCATATAATTAAATAAAGTGTTAAATTATTTATAATTTCTAAAAATAATTGAACTGTAAAATAGTATTATGAATATAGAAATATAAAAAAATCAATTAGCATTAAATTTGAACATTTAAAAAATATTGAAATTGAAGATTTTTCTACTTTTCTACATCTTTATCATAATCATTTCTATAATTCCAATAAAAGACTAAGAAAAGTTATTTTTAAATCCATTAATCAAAATAGAAGATGAACTAAAACAATATAAAATAAAATTAAAATATTTATATTAAAAACATTTAAAATATAAAAGGAACTGCTATTTTTTCTAGGTTCAACAATTTGAAATTTACTAAACTAATATAAAAAGCTAATTTGGGGGATAATGATTTAATTAATAATGGAATTGCAGACATTTCTAAGGAAAGTAATTCGTTATATTTAAATTAATTTTGATGATGGGATAGATAAATTAAATTATCAAATAACTACTTGAATTAGCTATTAATAACTCTTTAAAAAAAAACATTATTAATAAATAAATGACCATTTTTTTATATAATTTAAATAACATTTGAAAACCTTAAATATTTTAATTCATCTATTTCTGTTAAATATTTGGGTTCTCTAAAAGTTTCTTGAGCTACATATTTTTCTTTTACACATGGATTAAAACTTGCAGAATTTGTACCAGTTATAATACTCATATATTCATAAGGAGAAGATGTATCTAAATATTTCAAAAGAAATTTATTACAAAGCAGTCTAGAGACACGTCCAGTGAAATCATCATCATATGGATTTATAACTAAATAATAAAGCATTGCTTCATTTTTCTTTTTTTTAATCTAACAACAGTTATCATTTCATCTCATTGAAGAGTTTTTAAATTATCTGTTGGATTTAAATTTGTAGCATTATTTCAAGCAAAATGTTTTGCACTATCCAATATACATTCATATAAGGATTTTGTTTCATTGTTTCATGTTTTTATTTTAATTTCATCATTTTCTTAGTAAAATTAAATGGAATTTTGTTTTCAATAATAACTTTTCCAATTTCTAATTTGCCTTCATAACCTGATTGTTATTTTGTAGGAAAATATGTAGATAAATCATATTGTCTTTCATTAATTTTTCTTTTTGAATGTGTGATATCATCAATTTTGAGAGGTTTTTAATCACTTAATGAAAAGTCTATAATAGTTTGTTTTGGTAATTATTGTCTTTGAAAAACATTATTTGTCAAGTAAGATATTTTTAATTGTTTTGATGATGCAGAATCAAATATTGATTAAAATAAAAAAAGTTTGTTATTTCTACTTCCTTTTTCATGACTATTATTTTTTTATTAGAAATTGTATATTTTGCAATATATATTACTTTAGATTTATCCTTATTTTTTGTAATTTCTAATTCACTTTCAAAAGCATTGTTTTTATCTTTTTCATCTGAAACTCTTTTCTTAAATCCAACTTTTATTCTACCAGTTTTTTAAATGTTATCCAGAAGATTAAAAAAATTCTTTCTGTAGTTTAAAAATTTGTTTCTGTAACTTTAATCGTTTTGTTTAAGACCCCTTGTTCAATTTTATATGTAATTGTATTTTCATTTTTTAGCTTTCTATATAAATTACACTTCTATTTTTCATCATTTCTCATAAAGAATTTTGAATATTTAATCCTAAATCATTACAAATTTTGTCATTCAATTCAACACTCAATGTTACCACTAGTTAAATTCTTCATCAGTTTTAATAGTAAAATATTTATCATTAAGAATATTTTGAATTTCTTTAAATATTTTTGAATGTTCTTCACTGCTTGATATTTTCTTTACATCATCTGTGCAACTAATTAATGCTGCAAATGGCAAATTAGTTTTATTTTCATTAATGTTTTATTCATAACTTATTTTCCTTTCGAATTAATAATTTGATTATACTTAAAAATAGTTGTATTTATTTTAAAATAAAATTTCATGGTAAAATTTCAGATGTTTTACATTAATATATTTTAGTTCTTCTATTTCATTTATAAATGTAGATAAATTTGCATTGTATGATGTATTTCCATCCCCATTAATTAACATATTAATTTTCATTTTATTATCATCCATTTTAAGAGTGATATATTTAAATTGAGAATTAGAATTTAAATATTTTAAAATAATTTTGTTGATTATTACTTTTTTCTCCATCAATTAATTTGTAATCATAATCAAAGGGATTTATAGCAAATGATATGTATTAGTATAATTTTTAATTTGATTATAGTTATTTTTAAATCTCAAGATAATCCACTTATATTTTCATCATTACTTGTTAGTAAATCTGTATTATTTAATAAATTATAGTTATTTCAATCCAAGGTTTCAGCCTCAAATAATGATTCAACAGCAACTTCTACTGTATGTGATTTCAAAGAATCATCAGTTTTATCATGATACGAAAATATATATTTTATTATTCCACTTAATTTAGATTTGCTCATTCCCAATGTACCTCATAACATAAAGCATTTGAAATAGGCAAACATATGTTATAAAATTAAACATATATAATAATCATTCTGTATTATTCTTTTAATTGTTCAAGAGTTAAATATTTTTTGGCATATACTACTATACCTTATGTGATTTTATCTAACATTCCAATATGAGAGGGAATTAATGCATCATTTGAATTACATTTTAAATATGTAACAATTCGATTATCTAAGGATTTGTTATGTCCATACATTGAAACATTTGTTTTTGTTAACCATAATTATATATTTCAAATTCAAACCAATGTAAAACAAATTAATGATATCATCTTAGAATTTGTAGTTGATGCAAAAATGAATGAAATAACTTTTCAAGAAAACAAATATTAAAGGATTTAAATCGGAACATTTTCTTTTGATCTTATTTGTAAAAATTAAAAAATTATGAGAAATAAAGATAAAAATATCCAATTGAAATTTTATAATTAATGATATCTTTCTAGATGTTGCTATATTATCCAATCGGGCAGATGCAGCATCATATTATATTATGGCAAAATAACTTTCAGTATTTTTTAAAACTAAAAATAAATGAACAATAAACAAAATGTTAATTTATAAACTAACATAAAAATTAAAAACGGAGAACATCTAAGTTCTACTTTAATTTACCCACTCAGGAACTTATTTAAATATTTAACAATTCCACTTAAATATCTTAATGTTAAATATGATGAATGTAAAAAAGGCGATGTATTTTTTTAACCATATTTATATCACCATAAATTGGATATCCCAAAATATATAATAAAGCTCTAATTCGATATTTAAATTTTGTAAAAATCCTGGCATATGTTTCACCATTTTTTGTATAACAATGTGTTTTTGTATTTTTTTCCTCTGATGATTCAAGAACTTTTTTTTGCTTTATTATCTAATTTAAATTTAAATTTATTATTATTTTTTCATTTACGTTAGATCTAAATTAATATATTTTAATAATCATTCTTCATTTTTCTTTTAATTGTTCAAGAGTTAAATATATATGTGATTTTATCTAACCTTCCAATATGAGAGGGAATTAATGCATCATTTGAATTACATTTTAAATATGTTGTAATTCGATTATCTAAGGATTTATTAGGTCCATACATTTAAACATTATTTTTTTTGTTAACCATGATTATATATTTATCTTATTATTATATATATAATATTATTTTAGAATTAATTTGTGCGTTGCTATTTTCAATATCAATTTGTTTTTCTAAATTTAGTCGATAAGTAATAATTTCATCTTTAGTTTTTAATATTAGTCGTTTATTATAAGTATTTTTAAAGTTTACTCTTATTTCTTATAATCTAAATGTTTTTTTCTTCTATTTCCAAAAATGAGTACAAATTTTAAAACTATAAAACACAATTTATGCCATTATTATTTTTTGTAACCATAGAAATAAATCTAGAACTAAAGATTAATTAAATTTTTTATATCAAATCATAATATATGAAACTTTACATTATAAAGATATTACATTTAATATAAAAACAAAACAAAAGAGGATAATATAATTATTGAGTCAGCATTTTTTCTACACCATCTAATTTTTTTTGAAGATATAGAGATAAGAGGTGAAGTTTATATGAAACATTCAGTTTTTAATTCATTAAATATACTTGGTAATCAATTTGCTAATCGAAGAAATGCTGCTTCAGGTTCATTAAGACAACTTGATGCAAAAATAAGAAGTTTTGTTATATAAAGAAAAATAGGATTTTCTATTACAAATTTATTTTCTAAAGTCGATGGAATTAAAAATACTTTTTATAAAAATTGATAATTTAATTTAAATAAAATAGATTCTGGAATTTAAGGTGCTGTTGTTAAGATAAATAATTTTGCAATTTTATGAAGATATTGGTTAAATCTCGAAATTTCCAAAATATATGATTGCATATAAAGTTCCAGTAGAAATAGCTAAAATCAAACATAGCAAGTGAAAGCATATAATATAATCTTACTAATTTTTATATATAATGATATATTTAATTAATCATGTTTAATAGCTGTAGAGTAGAAACATGTTTCATAAGTACCTATCATCTACTCGATGAGGATTTCAAAATCTGCAATGAAGTTGAATGAAGCTGAACGATTTATCTCCTCTTCAACTATTTATACTTGTTCCGAAGGATTTGCACTTTGTGTACAATGCCAAACCAAGTCCTCATCACCGCGAACCATTCATCTGAAGACGGTCTGAGTTAAACCTATATAGGAGTAATATTAAACGCCTGTAATCAATTCACGGTAGCGCATGGGAATTTAAATAAACATTTAGCCATATATGTTTGTACATATATGTATCTACTATATTAAGTACAGTGAACTTAAGGAAATAAACTGTTATCTAAGATCTATGTTGCACCATTATGTGTGAAGGGTGTTCCTATTTGTATTCATTCAATTAACTTGGCTATTTTAGCGAGGTTTTTCGCCATTAGAGATGAGCAACTGTCCAAAACACTAATGCTCCAAACCCTACTCCCTTGACAGAGTACACCGAGTCTGGAGGAAGGTGAAATCTAGCTACTGTTTCAGACTGTTGCAGGACTGCAGAAGTTAGAAATCAGGCTGAATGAGAAGTTCACTCAGAAAGTTATGGTTAGTGTAAAACAACTTTATTATTTTTTTAAATTCCAATTTCATGATGCTGTAATATTTTCTCTCAGTATATATATATATATATATATATATATATATATATATATATATATATAAGGGGGACTATATATTACACTCTGCATATGTTCATCTGGATTAAATCCTGTGCAAGGTGGTATGGACAATGTTCAGGTCATGAGCCAGTAGGATACTTTGAATTAATAACAAATCATCGATTCATAAGTTACAAGCAGAAATCGTCTTAAACTACTTTTGTCAGAATCAACACAGACCAGAAACTCCCTATTGTCCAGTTGCCATCTGATCTGATCTGTAATAGTTTAATTTCATGGCTGTCGGATACCAGTTAGTTAAAACTGTCGTTTATATTAATAATAATATGTTGTTCAATGGGAAATAATATTCATTTTTTGTTATAATTACTATTGTTGTGAAATGGTTACATAGGAATGATTAAATTTGTATTATACATTCTGCACATTTTCATCACATAAACCACTGCTAGGTATAGAATTTCAGGCCTTCACCGAAATTGTTTACTGATTAACTAGAATCTCCATGTTTAAACTGCGTTATGTATGCAGCCATATGTCAACTGAACCAAATATGTTTATTCAACTGTATATTTGATGCGGTAATCGTGTGCTTATATTATTCATGTCGTTTCCACTACAGAATCTGTACTTCGAAACACCCATTGCAAGAATATCACAGACAAACACATTGAGGGAGCTATGCAGGAATGGTTTAGAAGGGCTGGTGACCGGAAGGGTGGAAGAAACAAAAGGAAACAGAATCAGATCCAATAACCCACACGGCTGGAGACTGAATTTGTGTCAGTACAAACATAGAACTAATATGATTTCTTGTTTTATGTAATCTGTCACATTCTTTCCTTTTTCATCAGTGTGATCAATTAATATAACATATCTTTATATTTTTGCTACTTTTTGTTTTCACAATGAAAATTACAGTACTGTATTAAATATTACTAAATGAAATGCAGCCAATTTGTGTATAGGAAAGTATCTGTATCAGCCAGCATACCATAGTAAAATAAAATATAATTTGAAAAACATTATTATCAACACTTGCAAGTTATTAGTATTTGTCCTAGTTGAAGAACGGGTCTTTAGCCAGGTATTGCATTTTTAATATTATTACTTTTTTTAATATCTTATATATTAATGTATGATTGCCTACAGGCTTGGCATTTCATGTGCTATTCTAGCTAGCATGTCGATATTTCCAAAAACAAGTCTGGTGCTCCGACAGAAAAGGTATTTAACGAACATTTGAAAAATATATTGTTATATGCTACTAATCGGCCTTAGTTGAAGTGTTCTTTAGCCATATATTGAAATTTTACTACATGTGTCATGTATAGTTGCTTACAGGCTTGGAATTTATGTACTCTTCTAGATAGCCTATCTTTCAATCATTTTAAATAACAAAATTAATTCATTATGTTGATTTCAAAGATATGTTATTGATTTTATTAGTAAAAATGTCTAGTGCTTAGACTGAAATGTAATTCATACACTATACCTTCTTTCTTGTCATACACGTTTTTACATATTTAGTATTGCTGTATTGTTTAATTTGAATACTTGCTCTCATTAAGATGATGTAGAACTATTTATGAAATAAAAAATCACATTGCATCTTCAGAATTTAATTGTTTAAATTCTTTGAATATCATTCAAGAAGGAATCGATAGAGTATGAAAAAGAACATATCGGCAATTTAGTTTGGATTAATTAAAGTACGATTCATTAGTATATCGGGCACACGTCGGCTATATATCGGCTTCCGATGTTGCCGACTTCGGACCGATTTCGAGCCGATATGGACGCCGATATCGGGCCGACATCAACCCGATTTCGCGCCGATGTGCACGTCGGTATCGGGCAGAGGTCACAACTTGGGCGACCGATGTTCACCCGATATAGCCGATGTCGGTCCTGTATCGATTTCGATGGGTTGCTATTGTCTGGGTTATTAAATGATTTTGAATCTAAAAAAGAAAATTTGAGTTTTGAAAACTACATATATGATCAAGAATATTTTGATATGTTTAATATATATGACAAAAAACATATTGCAATGTATCTTAATAATTTGTACTGCTTTAATTAATTTTTACTATATCACCTTCATTCACATTTATTTCTTTAACATATTCAGAATTATGTAAAGTTGTTGCACTGACAGTAGTGCTTGCAATTTGAATAGGTTTTAATATTTTGCCTTATGACGTACTGCACCTGTTCTTCGATGGTAGGAAAAACATTTAAAAGTTTGGTTTTAGCTATTTCTACTGGAAATTTATATCAATCATATATTTTGGAAATTTCGAGATTTAACCAATATCTTCATAAAATTGCAAAATTATTTATCTTAACAACCTCACCTTAAATTCCAGAATAAATTTTATTTAAATTAAATTATCAATTTTTATAAAACGTATTTTTAATTCCATCGATTTTAGAAAACAAATTTGTTATAGAAAATCCTATTTTTCTTTATATAACAAACCTTGATATTGAGTTTTTAAATTATATTTATCTGGTTTTACAATCACATACATAAAATAATTTAAATTTCTTTTTAAAGTTATTTTGCATCAAGTTGTCTCAATGAACCTGAAGCAGCATTTCTTGGATTAGCAAATTGATTACCAAGTTTATTTAATGAATTAAAAACTGAATGTTTCATATAAACTTCACCTCTTATCTCTATATCTTCAAAAAAATAAGATGGTGTAGAAAAAATGCTGAAATAAAGAATGAGATAGCATTTTCAGAATTTAATTGTTTATATTCTTTGAATATCATCCAAGAAGGAATCGATAGAGTATGAAATAGAGCATATCGGCAATTTAGTTTGGATTAATTAAAGTACAAATGCGATTCGTTAGTATATCGGGCACACGTCGGCTATATATCAGCGTCCGATGTTGCCGACTTCGGACCGATTTCGAGCCGATATGGACGCCGATATCGGGCCGAAATCAGCTTGATTTCGCGCCGATATGCACACCATTATCGGGCAGACGTCAAAAATTGGGCGACCGATGTT
>JAODUP010002218.1:0-7500 GCA_025642065.1 Paralvinella palmiformis
CAAATGCAGTAACTGTATATCGCAAGTTCAAAAAATAATATCTTGTACTTAAACTTGAATTTCGTTGTTGCTAAAATCACAAATATGCTGCTAAGTGAACAAAAAACACTAACGGTTGCTGAAATGATCCTGCACCTTGTGAGCCAAAGATGTGTTCTGGTTGAAAATGCCAGTGAATAAACCAGTTAATACCCAAGATTTAAATGTATGAAGGAATTTACCAAATTAACAAATTACTTCCCAGTCTTTACTGTGATGTGTATCTGCAAACCATTTGGATAACAGTGAATCTGGAAAGTTATATATCAGTGAGTCTTGTTACAAGTTAAACAATTGTGTCTATGTATCGGTATCTATCCGTCTGATAAGCTCTATTACCCACTAACATAGGCGATATATCATAATTTACTATGACAGATATGACATTATACAATTAGAATAATATTTCCTAATAG
Source organism: Paralvinella palmiformis (assembly GCA_025642065.1). Classification (NCBI taxonomy): domain Eukaryota; kingdom Metazoa; phylum Annelida; class Polychaeta; order Terebellida; family Alvinellidae; genus Paralvinella; species Paralvinella palmiformis. The sequence continues at coordinate 456 of JAODUP010002218.1, forward strand.
AAAACATCCTGTCATAAAAAGTAAACAATTAATGTAAACATTTGTGAATGTTGAAGATGAGACAAGTTATTCTTAAAGTTATTTTGTGGCGTATTTAATTTCCCATCTAGGGTCAGTTATTTTGTTTATAAATGATAATTAATAAACTAACAATAAAACAATAAATTAATACTCAATCAGCACCGAGTACAGAAGAATTATGGCATATAAATGCTATCTTTAATAATATTCTAATGTTGAGAGGTGTTTGACTGTTACAATAATAGGCCGACTGAGACTACAGTAGGAATCTTGGAGTAGAAATTGTATCAGAAAAATCGCTTAATCATATTTTTCTTATTTCGCTTCCCAAAGTGACATCAAGTTTGGATTCCCATATGAGACGATTAATAATAGTACCATAATTCCATTAACCTTTTTTTAGTAAGAATATGGACCATAGGGTGAAATAATGTTCTTTGGTCAATGGGTGAGATTATTACATATAAATAAATTTAACTAAATGCCATTAACCACAAAATCAAGAAATTCGACTTCTTGATTTATTTTGACAGGCAGAACAATATGTTGATTGTGTGTAAATCGTCATTCTATATGAAGAGCCAAATCTTAATTAATCAAACGCTTAATTAACTATATCCTGAATATATCATCAATACTTATTTCTGACGTATTTCGGCGAATTAGGGCTTTACTCTTCTGTAATTTCTAATGGAGAATAGATGTGCAATTTGAGGAATGCGTGTTTGTAATTGCAGATAATAGGTTTTCTTATGGATACGAGGATTGCCATGAAGCATTGTGAGGCGATTAATAGGAGAACCAATACTAAATGTCATTATGTACCTACCTGTCTTTTTTATGTTTATAAGCCCTACTCATTTACTAACTGAACTACTAAGCCACATACTGTATCAGTTTTCTACTCACTATAGGGTACATAATATATGCCCGATAATGTAATTCTGTTTACTCTCTGACTTTTTATTTATCAAATGGAGGAAGTAGGAGATAATTGAAATAGTGAAGCATAAGGTAAGAACACGAATTGTGTTCTCTACAGGAGGAAATGTCTATTTATACAAAACAAAGGTCTATTTGTGTAGGTCTATTGGTTAGTATAAATAACAAAGGTTTTACACTGATATACTACTGTATATTAATATTGACATCTTGAAAGAGAGTGAGGCAGGAAAGCTGTCATTGTGAGATTAATGTGGTAAGTAGGGTGTAGTAAGTGTAAATAATAATCCGCGCACTAATATAATGATGCGAAGTAATACAAACATATATTAAAGTGAATGACCTAGTTAGAGAAATACAGGTAATGAATGTTCGATTAAGTAAAATAATAGAATCAACCATTGCGTGAATTAACTCAATCTAATTCAATATCAGCTTATTTTATTGAATTTATAAAACTGTATCCGACATTTATATGTTTGAAGAAGATAGTATTGTTCACTGAACATTTATGTATCTAATTGACGTTCATCGCTGTTGATATTCGTGACAATAATATAAAGTATAATCGAATCAAATTACTTGTAGAAATAAATTACTTAAACCTATTTTGTGTTGTACTGCCTGAACGGTAGCGACTCCTCACAACAGTGCAATAATAAATAATAATAATAATAATAATAATAATCCAAAAAAATAACAATAAGAAGAAGAAGCATGATCACATCTGAGAATAATCTGCTTAGTTAGGATAAAAAAAACATGAGCAAGGGTCATTAGAAATAATGAAGATCCAATTATTTGATATAAACTAGGTACCTACCAGTAGTTGTATAACTCTTAAAGAACGATTTTCTGTCCATTTGACAGTCAGCCATATAAATTATCAACATGATTGAATATTGTCATACAAATGGCCCCCAAAATATCAATTATTTCTTGCTTCCTCTATAGTGTCTTGCAATTATTCTTAGGATTAGTATTTTCCTGCATTTCATATATAAATCCACCGTGAAGAGAGAAGGGATCCAAAATAAATACAATTAGCCACTATGTTTATTGATACCTTATTTCATTTGAGCCTCCCATAACCACATCTAAGTTCATTAAATTCATAAATATTCCGGTTAGTTAGTTAAACTAATCAGTGTTACATGCCAAATCTCTTAAATAAACAGGAAGGACGTTTCTGTTGTCATACTGTCGGAACGATTATTTAAGAATTGAATTTATAATACTAGTATTAATTTATTTATTATAACTGTTTTCATAGTGATGATATGACATACTCTTTCAGTAGATTGAATTGACCACTTTGAACCTTAACATCTAAGTATTTTAAAACAGGCATCGCCATTGTTAGTCGGTGTGTATAATTGTAAACATATATCAGTTAATACTATTGCATGCAATATGTTGAAGAAATAAACATATTAATTAACCATATATCGTTGTAAAACAAACATATTGCCTTGATAGCTGACAATATGGTCATATATGTTATATGCCAGACACAATTATATTAGTATGTGGAATAACTGGACTAAAAACAAGCATTCGTTGGGTACTAATACTCAAGAAATGTCTTTGTAATGATAATTGGTTCATTATTAACATATATACATATGTGCTACTATTCGAGAGTGTTTATTGTACCTGAAGATAAAAAGTGAAATATAAAACACAAGTGGACATTTGTTATATTTTAAGGTTCAGCTATTTGCTGAAATGAATGATCAGACAATCTAATTCCTGGCGATAGGTTATAGTGATAGAAAAAATATGAATTGGACAACTATATCACACTGTCTTACTAATAATCCTAATGAATCTCACGTAATCTATTAACAGGAAGACAACATATCAATTAATAACCGAGCTAATGGTTCCATTCCCGTTACACTGCGATTATTTAACGTTGCTAAACCATACACGGAACTTTGACAGTGGTGCCTGATTGTGAGGGAAGTCAATTTCCAACTCATTAGCTAACTATCCTTTCTGCCAGATTAATTACTGGTAGCACAATGATTGATCCATGTACATCAATTGTGTGTGTTTGTGTGTGTGTGTGTGTGTGTGTCTGTATGTGTATGTGTGTGTATGTGCGTATGTGTGTGTTTTAGGGTACAAAGTAAGAGGCAACAGGCACAGAGCATCAACATATCTAAACATCCTTCGAAACCTACCTCCATAAATCTAAATACAACTATACATACATTAATCTAAAAATGAAATGTTCCATACCTCCACATATTGATAAATGTGTGCGTATACCTAAGCATGTGTCTGGTCTACTCATCAGCCTGTGGGAATCAGCTAATTCGCTTTTCGTACGCGTCAAATATGTCACGCCCACAGGAAAGCGGCTACATGCAGGCTACGTACAAAAAGCGGAAGCACGTAAAAACATACCATTTGATACCACAGCTCGCAACAAACAACACGTGCCTGTGGTTCAATGGTGACTTGCTACATACATATCATAAACTATTTTGACACCACAGTTTACATTCAACAGTAATATTCTGTGGTCCAAAAGAAACCTGTATATAAAGCATTTCGACACCTCAGATGCTGACCTCAGCTTTATTCTGGGTTCGAATAACTGAATAAATCCTACCTATATGAACCATGTATCAATACACGTCCGACTGGATACTAATATTTGTACAGAAGCATGTATCTACATAAACGTTCATCGGCACAATAGACCGAGCCAGGCGAAATGCGTCGCATCGGTTCCCAACTGCAGTCTGGGGTTAGAAACAGCTATGACGCCCAATGTTAATAGGAGATGGCAACACTTCACTAACGGTAAATACTGGAAATCTTTCAATAAATTATTTCATATTACAGCTGAACGACTCAACTATGTTTTTCCAAAGGATTTAACACAACATTTATCAGAATATAACCCAACGATTGAGCAGACCAATCTTTCCAGATGAATGATACGGCTAACCCTTCATTACTGTTGATTCGTATTTTTTAGCATAGGCTAGATTTTAATAGATGAAATAAATGAATTTAAATTTAAACATTTTGCTGAATTTAAATTGATTTTAATGAAGATTTTAAAACAATATGTATATTTAATGGGCAATTTGCAAGTTTGGGAAATATTATTTTTACTTGTACCTGGGAACCAATAATATAGGTTTCACCAGTACATTATTAAATTACAAATGCTATTATATTAGAGTATTAACACTCCCCTTGACATTTCCCCGTAAGCATTTCACGAATGGTTGATTCAGAAAATAAAACAGTTCACTTTCAATACAAGATATCAAGATATACATAAATACCAGTGTTACAGTAAGAGGAATCACCCATTGAATTGTGATCTATATGATCATTGATTTTATTCATTCACATCGTCATGTCAAATAGCGAAAGTTCTAAAAAGATAAGCTTGAACTAGACAGTTCGGACCATGACAGCCATATAAATCGCGCTGAACATTACTTAGTTTATTGGCATATATCTATTAAATTCATATTCCTATTAAATGCAAAATTGTGATCTGGATATCATATACCCTTAATGGACTATACATATAATCAAAATATAGCTGGTAAATAGCCTATATACAGCCCTGTAACAGCGTGATTCTTGGACTTCTAACACGAGACCGTAGTGTGATATTGAGCCGCATGGTGTCATAAGGGGTAATTGAATCGGCCTATTACCCATTTACATTAATCAGTTCATCAACCCATAACTTATTTTCAACTGGGCTATTGTCCAATATGTCCTTCACGTGATATATAATTATACATTATTACATTACATCAAACCTTGGCAGCTTCTGAGCTAATTCTCTCTATTTTGTGGCTAGGTCCCTTCCTTCCACCTCATTATAATACTACTAATGACAATATAATTTAAAAAACAAATACTTATTTATTCATTGACGATGTATTTTATTTAAATATCTAGCACGTTTGTTGATATCATGTTGTTCTATTATATACACGATCACGGCAATCGTTCGGTTGTGTAATGTTATACACAATAAATCATTACCCAGATTCAATACGTCAAGTTCAGTTATTACTATTAGTGTGTGTATGTGTGTGTGTGTGTGGATGAGTTCATGGGAACATGCACCTAAGGTTTTTATATATATATATATATATATATATATATATATATATATATATATATGTGTGTGTATGTGTGTGTGTGTGTGTGTGTGTGTGTGTGTGTGTGTGTGTGTGTGTGCGTGCGAGTGTGTGTGTTTTATAAAGATAGTTAAGGCGCTGGCACAGATGTTATACTTTCATTCAAACAACAATTATAACTCTAAACGGATTTTTTTAATAAATACTTAATTGCAAGTATAATTAATTACCGTTAAAATCAGAGAAAAATGAAAGAAAAAAACAAATTTCTAAAATAATCCAGAAGAGGATAATCTAAATATAAAAAAAGAAACTATGATTAAAACAAACCAGGCTCTGTGTCGAACATTACGGCCAAGAAAGATTAAGCCTAAAATGGAAAAATAAAATATTAATACACAGTATGAATAATGTATGAATAATATAAGCATAAATCAGAATAAATTCAGATTAATACTAATAGCAGCGATATAACACGACTCAACCAAATAGCAACGACCGGTTTCGACCTATTCAAGTCTTTCAGGTTGCATAAAATGAATTAATATTTCGGGGTTTTATATATACAATTTTATGGAAAAGGCATTAATCCTTTAGTTTTTTTTAACAAAGGATGGGTGCTTTTTTAATCTTTGTTCTACTTGTGAACTTACGTAACCGGTGTTTTGAAAAATCCCAACGAAAATTTGAATAAATTTATATGTTTGTACAGGTGGGGTGCCCAACATAATAAGAAAATAAACCTAAATGTACTTCAAATGATTTAGTCGTAGCTTCCCATTTGACAATTGATATACAGATATATCATTGCTTTACAAACATAGTAGCGGTGGGTTGAGATGTTTGTGTTTCGGGCGATTGACGCTGTACTGAAGTTGTGTTTGTGATTAACCTTTCCAGAGTTTCAGGAGACATTCTATTTATTTTAAGGTATTTATTCAATTTACTTGACACTAAATAACCCGAGAGGCTTTTATGTTTAGTGTAAGCTGTGATGATACTATATTGATATAATGATTTTGAACCCCAACGGCTGGTAGTTGGAATGCCGGTATTTGACCCACGTTGTTGTATTTGCAATTCCCTAACAGTTTTGCCTTTAATACCACGCATCCACCTTTTAGAATAATTTCCTTTACACAAGGCTTGAAAAAGAATACCCCATGCCTTATCAAAGTCCTTTTCGTTAGAACATATTCTAAAAATTTTATAATTTGCGATCTTAATAAACCTTTAAAGGTATGTTTGGGATGAAAAGAATGTTTTTGCAACATTGATGAATATCGTTGGTTTAAAAAATACCTTGGTCAATAAGGTATTATTGTTTTTTGGGTCTTTAATACAGTGGTATCTAAATAATTGACCGAATCAATACAGATAGAAGATTTAAATTTAATGGGTGGTTCATGTGTATTAAAAATATTAAGAAACTCAGAGAACGCATCCTTACCATGTGCCAATATTATGAAAATATCATCCAAATACCGGAAGTAGGTATGAGGTTTTAATGGACATTTAAGTAGTGCCTCTTTCTCAAATTTTGCCATTAAATATCGGCGTATGTGGTGCCCAATCCTTACCCATAGAAGTGCCTACTTTTTTGGGTGAACCATTCATCATTAAACAAAAAATCTTATCTTCAAAGATAATTCTAAAAGTTCTATAATTGGATCATCATATATGGGATAATTTCTCATTACGTCCCTTACCGCTTGCAACCCCTTGGTGTGATCTATATTAGTATACATACTTTCAACATCTAAAGTTATAAGCAAGCAATTATCAGGCAAACGTAATGCTTTTATTTTTTCTACAAAATCGTAGGTGTTTTTTATATAAGAAGGGTGATCCATAGCAAATCGTTTTAAGTGGCTATCTATGAAAGATGATACATTTTTTTATTCACTATTACAATCAGACACTATTGGCCTTCTTTGGGGCATTACGTTTGG
>JAODUP010002218.1:12500-14427 GCA_025642065.1 Paralvinella palmiformis
GTTTTTATTTTAGTTTAATCGCTTTAGTGAGTCCATACTGTGTTAGTGTACATTCTCTTTGTTATGAACAAACTGTAATGTTTGTTAACACGCTGAGGCTATATATAGGGCTTGAATTTTCACTTAGGTTAGAGAAGAACTTCGACGCCAGACCAGTCGGACGTGTATTGATACATGGTTCATATAGGTAGGATTTATTCAGTTATTCGAACCCAGAATAAAGCTGAGGTCAGCATCTGAGGTGTCGAAATGCTTTATATACAGGTTTCTTTTGGACCACAGAAAATTACTGTTGAATGTAAACTGTGGTGTCAAAATAGTTTATGATATGTATGTAGCAAGTCACCATTGAACCACACGCACGTGTTGTTTGTTGCGAGCTGTGGTATCAAATGGTATGTTTTTTACGTGCTTCCGCTTTTTGTACGTAGCCTGCATGTAGCCGCTTTCCTGTGGGCGTGACATATTTGTCGCGTACGAAAAGCGAATTAGCTGGTTCCCACAGGCTGATGAGTAGACCAGACACATGCTTAGGTATACACACATTTATCAATATGTGGAGGTATGGAAAATTTGATTTTAGATTAATGTATGTATAGTTGTATTTAGATTTATGGAGGTAGGTTTCGAAGGATGTTTAGATATGTTGATGCTCTGTGCCTGTTGCCTCTTACTATGTACCCTAAAACACACACACACACTTTCACACACACACACCACACACACACACAACACACACACACACACACACACACACACACACACACACACACAACACACACACACACACACACACACACACATATATATATTGATTTATTTTTGCAAATATCACTCGTCCCCCTCCAATATTACATTTTATACAATTGTCTTCGTTACAAGGTCACTTATTTATTGGATTATATGAAAAAGGCTTTTATTCCAGTTCTTGTCAAGGTCGAAGAAATAAGATCATTTGTTGGTACGTCTCCGTGGACTGACATATCCCCTGGTGTCTGGGTAGTCTAATTAAAGCCTTCATATTACATTTTCTGTCTGTTTTTTACTATAAAATTTCCTTATAAATCTTATCCTCTATTGATGGGTGTAATTACTTACGCATTTCTTCACGTATTTCTTCCACAATTTAATCAAAGTCTGACATGTGACACAATAACTGTACCAATGGTTTTATTTCTTTTGGAATAATTTATTTATTTAATTACTTTGATTGGCGTGGAGGTACAAGAGTATTTTTAAGAATTACTATTTTTGCCACAGGTTTCAACACAGTGTATTGAGCTATTAAATTCATATGAATGCTTCTGGAAGATTAGTGAAGTTAATTTATTTAAATGCAATGCGATAAAATAAATAAACTAGAGCACATCACGGTATACTTCAGATTACTCAACGTTGTGAAATGTATAATCTTATTGCCTCGTATTTTGATAAACTTGCCCCTACTTTATATTTCCTTGTTATGGTTAGCTGGTAAGTGAAACTACATGTAGTAAGTAGTCCTTTCAGATAATAATGTGTATTACACGTCTAACATTACAGTAGTATATTGGGATTCATATTAAGCTATTTAATTGTATAAGCATTATAATTTAGATGCAGATGATAATACAGTAATGATATCTAGAACTTAGTCAATGAAATAAACTCTGTCTCTATAAATTGTTGCTGGCCACAAAATATAAATGAAGTACAGTATACGAGAAGATGAGCTGTGATGAACAGGTGTACAACCCAAAAGGGAATAAAATTAAATTCATGAGGCACAGCTCCAGAATATAGAACCTATCAATATAGAATACCTGAAATATAGGACAAAATCCAAGTCTGATTGTATAGACAATTTAGTGACTTTTTCGGTTTAATATATGCATAAATGAGAGATGTTCGGTATTGGACTCCTAGTTCGAGATTCGAGTGTATTAGA
>JAODUP010002220.1:0-14169 GCA_025642065.1 Paralvinella palmiformis
TTGTTAACTTCGTAAAACGTGAATGAACGTTCCCTTAGTGAGGAACGGAAACGTATGAGGGTTAGCTGTTAGGTTCGAGTAAATCATAGTATGTACTCAGGTTGGAGACGATATTTGGTTCTAGTCCAGTAATAATCCATTGTGCGGTATTGCTACTTTGTTTATATTTTAATTAAATCGCTTCAGTGAGTCCATACTGAGTTAGTGTACATTCTCTTTGTTATGAACAAACTGTAATGTTTGTTAACACGCTGAGGCTATATATAGGGCTTGAATTTTCACTTAGATTAGAGAAGAACTTCGACGCCAGACCAGTCGGACGTGTATTGATACATGGTTCATATAAGTCGGATTTATTTAGTTATTCAAACCCAGAATAAAGCTAAGGTCAGCATCTGAGGTGTCGAAATGTTTTATATACAGGTTTCTTTTGGACCACAGAAAATTACTGTTGAATGTAAACTGTGGTGTCAAAATAGTTTGATATGTATGTAGCAAGTCACCATTGTACCACACGCACGTGTTGTTTGTTGCGAGCTGTGGTATCAAATGGTATGTTTTTTACGCGCTTCCGCTTTTTGTACGTAGCCTGCATGTAGCCGCTTTCCTGTTGGCGTGACATATTTGTCGCGTACGAAAAGCGAATTAGCTGGTTCTCACAGGCTGATGAGTAGACCAGACACATGCTTAGGTATACGCACACATTTATCAATATGTGGAGGTATGGAACATTTTATTTTTAGATTAATGTATGTATAGTTGTATTTAGATTTATGGAGGTAGATTTCGAAGGATGTTTAGATATGTTGATGCTCTGTGCCTGTTGCCTCTTACTATGTACCCTACAACACACACACACACAACAGACACACACACACACACACACACACTATATATATATATATATATATATATATATATATATATATATATATATATATATCGCCTGTGTTGGAAAACAAGATCCCTATCAGATTGAACAGGCAAAATGGAGATCGGACCCAAAGTTGTTCCCTGCTCTTACATACGTGGACTTAGTGAACTATTTGATATTTAATCCTAGTCCATTTTATACTCTGAAAGACCTTCCCATCCATTTTGTCAGAGCTCCTGTTATGCATTCCCAGAGAATGAATGCCATACCTCTCTTTCCATGGATAATTATCTATGAAGCGGGTAATATAAAATCAGCTCACTGTAGCTGTAAAGCAGGACTTGGTGAATAGTGTTCACATGTTGCCTCAGTGCTATTTTACATTGAGGCTGCTGTGCGTTTGAGAAAAGTGTGCACTGTCACCCAAACACCTGCATACTGGATACTTCCCAGTTCAAGGATGGGTGCGGAATATGCCATGCAGTCAGATATGAATTTTACATCTGCTCGTTTGATGAAGAACCGTTTAGACAATATAAATGGTTCAACTGCAGGTTCATCTGGTGACTCGTCAACTGTTACTTCATCCATGTCATCCTCAGTCGCCTTATTGCCTCTCACTTCATCTGTTGCGTCGGCATCCATCACCTCGTCTGCCTCTTCATCGGCTACCTCACTTGTGACGTCAACTCCCACCACATCCAAGACATCAACCAAGTCGAGGATTAACAAGCCATCTAAAGCTAAATGGGACGCATTTTATAAAGCTGTTGCAGTAGACAAGCCAGCATTCCTTTCACTGGACAGGCGTTACCCTTTGTCTTATGTGCCCGAACTTCTGCAACCTAATTAGCCCACGGTTTTAAATGAGTTGCATGATCGAAACTTGCATGGATCAACACATGCGGAGCTGTTGTTGCACTGTGAGACACTGACATCCAAAGTTGCTGTTACTCGGGATGAAGTTGTGAATGTTGAGTCAGCCACCAGGAAACAGGCAAGTTCCAAGCTATGAGACCAGTACCGAACTGGGAGGATCACTGCATCCAAAATGAAAACAGTTTGTGCTACGTCATGTGAAAATCCCTCAATGAGCCTGCTGAGATCAATTTGGATGCAAACATGAGAAGATTGCAAGAAAGGATTATGAGAAATATGCTCAGTATCAACATGCTAATGTTAAGGTGGAAGATTGTAGGCTTTTCTTGTCAGAGGAATATCCTCACTTGGGTGAATCCCCAGATGGCCTTGTTTCATGTGACTGTTGTAGACAGGGATGTATGGAGATCAAGTGTCCATACTGCATGAAAGACGAGAACATTCGAGAGGGAAAGAACTCGTGTTTAGAGAAAGTGGATCCTGTCCTTAAGTTAAAGACAAACCATCCGTATTTCTACCAGGTTCAAACACAACTGCCCACTTAGATGCCAATGACACAGATGAGGACATCGCCAATTATTGCATATGTAATGGTGATGCCAAAGATGTGCGTATGGTTGTATGTGACTCGGAGGACTGCCCACACAAACCTTTCGAGTGGTTTCACTTTACCTGTATGGAGGAACGTATTGGGAAATGGTACTGCGGTGACTGTACAGAACTGCAGATCTGCAGATTCATCATAATTGTTTTTTGGTTGGGAGAGTACCTGTCAGATGAAATTGTTTATTCCTGAAGTTTATTTGTGTATATCTATGTAATTCTACCTCAAGCTGGACTATTTCATTCAGCGTTTTTCGCCATTCTTTTTTACATAGTATATGCTACACTGACCCCTCAATTTCCGTCGACAATATTATGTTCTTTTATTGCATTAAATCTATTGCATTCCTGCACATCAGTATTGTAACTTATATGTACCATCATATTAAATTAAAACATGTCTGAAGTTTATGTGCTACTCGGTTAATGATTAGTAGATAACCCAAGCTGTACTGATGAGCTCTGGGCAGAGCAAAACTGTTACAAAATAAACATATTAAACTTGGGGTATTTTTTGGTGGGTGAATGTATTGTAGCATCTGTCTGGCGAGTGTTCACAGAATAAGACAAGTCAAAATTAATAACAATAAGAAGGTATTTATTAGTGTGGATGTTGACATAGTTATTCACTGTTCATAGCACTCATTCACCATAATTTAAAAGCATAGTATCACATTTGGTTGACCTATATAATGAACAACCTAGTTTGATTTGTCAAACCAAAAGTTGTTATTTACAGATACACTTATTCTCCAACACTGAATAAATGATCTTATCACGTTTACTAAACAATAAAAAGAAACGATCCATAAAGAAGACAGCCCACACATATGCTGATGGACTTCAACAACAAAACACATGCCTGCTTCTATTTCAGTGGCACTCAGTTGACCCTTTCCTCTGGTAAAAGCGGGATATTGCACTTCTGCACCTGCTATAGCTACTAAATCCTGAATTTCGAATCCTCGATCAGCCAAGACTAAATCCTCATGTATTAGCTTGCTAATACATTTCGAGTTTGCAGTCAGGTGTTTGTCACTCACTCTTCCTCCCCAGCCATTCGATATAAAACTGATAGTACCTTGTGGTGTTATGCCAACCAAATACTTGACAGTGTTATGGTGCTTGTAATTTGACCATGTCTGTGCACGCGCTGTCATGTTGGAGGGTCTGTCAATAAATAATTCAAAGCAATCGATTATTACTGTAACTCCTAAAGACCATTGCCACGTTCTGGCCAACGCAGTAAGGGTTGGAGGATTTCATACATAACTCGTATTACTTCTAAAAACACTTTTGAAATAGTTGAACGACCTACACCAACTCGATAGTTGAGGTCCACAATCAGGAGATTCAGACGTAGACGCATATCAATGTTACAATCAACTTTTGAAATTTGTTCAATGACGAATTAATTTTCTCACTTATTTCTGATGCCACCTAATTAAATAAAGCCATCAATGTCACAAAACGTGGCAAGCCAGTGTAATAACGCACTTTATCATCATCACCATTGTTTGCCTTCATCTTCTTCATCATGTTTGTCAAGCATTCATTCTGATCCTTCGATTTGGAGTCTTCAACCTTTAATGTTGCAATATACATATCTTCCTCTGCAAGTTTAGACTGTAGTCCGGAAATCTCTATATCCAGTTCAGTTAATTGTGGGGTCCCAGCAGCGTCAACGTCTACTTCTTCTAGTTCTACATCTTCTATACCTTCCTCAAGCAATGAACTCAGGTCTAGAAGACTCATTGCAGCTTCCTCTTTCTTGACATTTCCTTTTCGGTGATGTAGGCGACTGTGTCTGTCTGAGCTGGGGTCAGCTAGCACATTCCTGTTGTAGCCCATACCTACTGATGGAACCCAGTCTGGTTTAGTATCTTCATACAAACTGGATGGCTTTCTTATAGTTATATTTATTATTGCATAAATTATCTGACCCTCAGCCGGGGAAAACGAGGCAGAAATAGATCAGTTTCTGCATTTGTAGTAAATTAAAAAAAAAATTTAAACATCACTTGTTGACTATATAGATTTAGTTACCAATCATGTCAACATTATTAGGAGTATAATATACGTGTACCTGATACAAAATGATCGGAGAAAACACGAATGTTGTTGATGGTTGTCTGGCTGATATCCGTCCGATTGATGGCTGCTAACGAAAGCCTTCTACGTCTATCGGATTTCTCCGTTATTATTTCACCTTGGGTTGTGATTATCCTAGGTAGTCTTTTGTCCATCTCTACCAGACCGGCTATTACAATTCCCGACTGCACTGGTCGTCGGCATTGTGTTTGATTCGGTTCAGTACACAAATACATGATCTCTCATGTGTATTTAAGACTTTGAGGTATTGTAAACTATGATCATATCATAACAACAAGCAAACTGCTTAATAACATGGTTCTTGGTGTGAAAATAACGCATGAAAACATCACGATATTATAATATTGAATATAAAATATTACCAAGTGCCTAATTAAAAACCAAATGACGTATGCCATATCTTAAATTCCTAACTCCTTCTAAGTAGTATTTTAACTGTTATCGTGATCCACTAAAATAAACAATGATTTTAATGTTATGTAGTACAAGCAAAGTGAGGTATTTCATATTAGATATCGTGTGTGCGTTGTGTATGCTAGGTGTGGGTGCGATTTTTCTAGTAGATGTATTTTAGCTGTGTATAATAAGGCACAGGCACAGAGAATCTCGAACCGTGAATTCAAACTCTGGACGTTTCTTCAGGGGACTGAATCCAGAGTGGCGACTTTTCTTGCTGAGACATGTGTAATGTCTCACCAGTCCCTAAGCCGCCAAGCAAAACAAAAAGCGAATCACTTACAGCCGTGGAGTTTGGGAGTAGAACACCCAAGTCAGATCACGGCAGTAGTGAGAATGTTTAGATTAATTATCTAAGCAGCCCTATTTATAGCTATTTTTCAATTGCTGTATCTTTCTTCAAAGCAATAATATATAAACCATATAACCCAATTGTCACTGTCTTCAAAGATCAGTTTTTACAACGGGCAGGCGTCATGAAGCGACTACTATTAAAACTGTATAGCTTAATTGCTATTAAAACACTGACATCTGCGCTGAAGCAGACCGTAATAGCGCGTCATAGCTTCCGTACTGTTTGAACTATGTTATCATTTTCAAACCTGACATAACGTCTGCTATTCTAACTATTGTAGTTCTTAAATGTTATTTATGACAAGCAGATTAGAGCTAATCTTGAATGTCATAGTACAAACTGGACATAACTGGACCTAGGAAAGATAATTCTGTTCCCACATACAACCAAGGTGAATTTTATATCCAACTAAAGTTGTTATATAAAACACCCAAGTCAGATCACGGCAGTAGTGAGAATGTTTAGCTTAATTATCTAAGCAGCCCTATTTATAGCTATTTTTCAATTGCCGTATCTTTCTTCAAAGCAATACTATATAAACTATATAACCCAATTGTCACTGTCTTCAAAGATCAGTTTTTACAACGGGCAGGCGTCACAAAGCGACTACTATTAAAACTGTTTATCTTAATTACTATTAAAAGACTGACATCTGCGCTGAAGCAGACCGTAATAGCGCGCTATAGCTTCGGTACGGTTTGAACTATGTTATCATTTTCAAACCTGACCTAATTTATGCTATTCTAACTATTGTAGTTCTTAAATGTTATTTATGACAAGCAGATTAGAGCTAATCTTGAATGGCTTTTTTACAACGTGATCGCACGCGTGTGTGCGTCTGCGCGCCCGCGTGTGTCTGTGTGTGTGTGATATTTTTATTTTAAAAAGCACAAAACTACTAACCTTAAAAGTTTTTATTTTGTCCTTTTCGACTAGATACGTTTTAAGACTAAATATGAGTTCCAAAGCATACAAACGGTGACTGATGACTGAAAGAGATATTTTCGGGAAGCGGCCATCTTTAATCCAGATTATTACTTCCAGAGTAATAAATGGTCACGGATTTGATGGTAGAATTGTGCTATATTCTCTACTGAAACTGGTTGAAAATTACACCAAAAAGGATGATGAGTTAATTAAATAATTCCAACAAAGCTGAGGCAACTAGTAATGTCCTATAACGTGGCTGTATCAACACTGAATACGCCTATATAGAATAAGGATATATATATATATATGTGTGTGTGTGTGTGTGTGTGTGCGTGTGTGCGTGCGTGCGTGCGTGTGCGTGTGTGCGTGTGTGTGCGTGTGTGTGACGTGCTTATCAATTTTATGATAAAAACTAGCCAACCGTGTAGTTCTGATTGAACTCTTTAACCTGAGATGATCTAAATACAACATTCAATATTATTGATTTGCTTCTCTTTCTTTGTGTGTCTATTTGGTGTCTTGGTTTTAGGTGAAGTAGTATTGCTATTTGAAAGGTGATTAAAGTGTCCAAAATAAACACTGAACAGGCAAAACACTTTAACTGTGCAGGTCGAATGAATCAATAACCTGTATATTAATGTTCTTTAAATGTAGACGACGAGTCGTCCTATATCCTCTGTTTAAATTTAATATCTTCGTCCTGTTCAAGCGATATTTAAGTTAAGCTAAATACGCCATGGATCCATATTTATGCCTTTTCCTGTTGTTCTGTCTGAGGTCAGGAATAACAATTTATCTGGCCAGCCATAGAACTATACCATATCAACATCCCCAAGCACAAATTAAAACAATTATAAGTCCATTAGATGAACACGTATGGTTAAGAGATAGTTACGCTGGAAAGGTTTAATTGAATAGTTGAAAATTATTTTCTGGTAATATTTAGATTCTGGCTTTTTAACATGGCAAACGAACCTAACAAAATTTTATTAATTTTTGCAGGCTAATTATTCTTAACAAAACAGTTCTGCACACTTACTGTTCTAAGATCAGCGGTATATGCCAGCAACACAACGTATGATCCCATCTTACCTGGAGTGGTTTTGTCTAATATAGTTATAGATATATGCAAAGGCGCTGCATCTAATAATCATAGTTAATGAGAGAGAATTTGATGTGAAATGAAACACTAAGAAATTAGAACCTTTCATGTAGTGGATGCTTAATTCAAGAACATGAATATATTTATTTATAACACTAGAACATTATGATTTCAATACAGGTTTACTGATAATTGAAAATAGTGATATCCACAATAAGAGACACATTGTGGCAATCGTGACAAAACAGTACGGTGTAATCTTTCTAATTTATTCATAATAAAGAAAATAATAAATTACATGTTATTAAGCGTGGCATTGTATTGAAATAACCATAAATATAGTATGCAAATTGACAGAAAATGTTAAATTCCGACATCATTTCGGAGCTGTATGGCGTAAACGTTTTCGTTGGTATAGTGTTGTATACCTCCCATGTTGTATTTTGGCCGTCTAACATTGTTCATTATCATAACGGTATTAACAAGCGTAAAGGTGACTACTTCCAAGTTGATGTATTGTCTAAATTTCTTCACAAATATACATTAAACAGGAAGGAAGGGTGTGAAACAATGTCAATGGGGTACTTTACTCATTTTGATAACAACCCGTCACGGCGAACGTCGATCATAAACTCATCATATAGGTCTATCGGTTCATATCACCATATCCTGAACAATGGAATTGTTAGACGTGTTACCTTTGAAGAGATCGTTGTTTAATAATCTTATTGTTTACTCTTGTTTCTATGACAACAGCACATTCTTATTTCACTTATTTCCTTCCGCTTATTCATGTTGTTTACTTATTTATTATACGTTTTAGTTCTTACTGTAGTCCAACTTTTTCTTATTGATATATATATATATATATATATATATATATATTATATTATATATTATATATATATATGAGAACCTGTAATCTTTAGTAGTCAATGTATATTGTTCAATCTATACCTAGTAATGATGAAGATATTGATTAGTCAATATGATGTAGGTATCATCTGCTGCGGCCTATTTGCGTATAAATTTAGGAATGGTGATTACCTGGTATAGTAGACTAATGGCTATTTTCTAACTTAATCTGTTGTGTTAATAATAATAATAATAATAATAATAATAATAATAAAGTAGACTCTCAACGGGTTGTACTCTAATACCCCAATTGATTTAAATATCCAATAACACATTAGAACGATAACTATTATTAATCGGTGAAAACCACCGTGAATTGGTGAAGTTTTGGAACAGATTTAAACTGGTCAACAGACGACGGATTTCTAATATTCTCCGGCAGCATTTTTCATAAAGTGGGGGCTGCGACGCCAAATGCACAATCGTGATATGACACACAGCTACCTGCAATAACATCTGACCCGAGTTTATGAGGTGACACTCTATAGTCCTATCACGATTGTGCACAATTTAGGCGTTATACATACAGACTTATATGTTGTAGAAGCCCAAACCTGGGTGTATCGAATTGTTTTTATAAAATGTTTACCATAGACGTATTCATCTATTTTAATGGCGTGCCTAATGTACTTCGTACTTGTTTACTGATTGATAGATTGCTTTATTGGTTGGTAGGCTTGTTTAGACGATCAAACATGTAGGCGAGGGCCAACACCTTAGGAGCAACATCCTACAAACACATATATAAGCAGGATTCTAAACCACAGCCTGGAGTTTAGTAGCGTGCTGTTGTTCTAATGAATCTAAACCGCGTGTTATTAACTTGAATTGATATTGTAATCACGCGATTTCAAAGAGAGCACCAAAAATGGTACAGCTGGTGATGCGTCGCACCGAAGACTAACTGGTCAGGCACGAATCCTTGTACTACATTCGCCCGTGGGATGTTTCTTTTGGTCGTTTATCATTTCCCTAAGTAATCACATCTGACCATACGTTCTGTGTGCTCCTCGTACGGAAAGTAGTTATTCGTTACAATGACAACAACTGAACATAAATGCTGTTCCATTCCGTTTTGATGCTAATACAATTCGACCACCTACCTGTTGTCTTAACACTGGCAAGTTAATATTCTTACCAATAGAGACTAGTCAATTACGTATTATAGTAAAATACCTTTATGAGGTATGCATAACTTAAAATTGTCAAAAGCTAATGGTTTTTTTCCCTAAGCATGCCAACCTGGAAGAAGTGAGAAGGAGAATATATTTCAATTTATCTTATTCCATCATCTGTTTGAGAGTGTTGCAGAAGCCTAGCCAAGTGAATGTTCCGCTACTTGAATTAAATCGAGGTACAAACTTATATAACTGGTGTATGACTGGATATTTTGATATCGTAAATATATTACTATTTTCAAAACTGTTGATAGAATAGTACATATTATTCAGACTGTCATTCCAAATATTGTAACAAATGCTAGAAAATATGATCATATCACCACAATTCTAAAAAAACTACATTGGCTACCTGTTAGACAGCGTATCCATTTCAAGATTTTGTTAATAATTTATAAATCTATTAATGATATGGCGCCAGAATACCTGTGTGAACTGGTTTCCATTAGAAACTCATCCCAAAAACTCAGTTCATCCAGTCAGATACTATTGCAGGTGCCAGTATCTCAGCTCAAGTCATATGGTGATTGTGCGTTTAGTGTTGCAGCCCCCACTTTGTGGAATAGGTTGCCGGCAAATATTAGAAATGCGTCGAATGTTTTCTAAAAACAAACCTATTTAAGGTCGCTTTCACAAATAAATAATTATTATCTTTTAAATCATTACAGGGTTTTTACAGACATATTATTTGGGGCATTATTATATTGCATATTATTTGTACAGCGCCTTTGAATGGCTCCTGCTAGTAAGGGCTCTTTATTAAATATACATTATTATTATTATTATTATTATTATTATCAACTCAGATGTGGCCCATTGTTTTAATACCTTCTTTTGTCGAAATATATTAAATATACACAATGGCTGCCCTTTTACCACCTTTCACAGGGTATGCCATTGGCAGAAGAGACCTCCACGTAAATGGTGGAGAAATTTGAGCTTTTACAGCGACTGACATCAGACAGTTGCTGAATAGGTCATCTAATATTACCTTTATATCTAAAGATATAGAAGGCCAGTTATATCCACGTAAACAAATATTTAGTCAATAATAACCTTATCGAATCACTAGAGTCTACATATAAAATTAGCCACAGCACTGAAACAGCCTTGGTTCGCGGAAAACAATTATATTTTGATATCAATTGATCAAGGCAAGCCAGTATTACTTGCTCTTCTGGACCTGTCTGCAGCGTTTGATACAGTTGAACAAAATGCACTTTTCTCTAAGTTAAATGACAGGTTCGACCTGTTAGGTAAAGTACTTGAATGGTTTCGATCCTGTCTGGAACAACGCTCCCAGAGCGTGTCTGTTCGTGGTATTTTATCTGACGTTCAGTTTTTGTTATCTGGTGTACCACTGGGTTCAGTTTTTGGTCCTCTGGTTTTAATATTCAAACCCGTCCTCTTGGAATCGATTTGCAGCGATATCGCGTTAAATATCACTTGTATGTTGATGACACACAACTGTAAATATCACTGGATACTAACAATGAGTTAAATGTCTCCTTTCCTTGAATAAATTAATACATTGTACTGCTGATATTCGGTTATAGATGACTTACAATATTCTAAGATAAAATGATAATAAAACAAATATTATACATTTGGCTTCACCACATTATGTTACATCACTAATAACACCAGCATTACATATGGGCGCATCTTCGATTACCCCCAAACTTATTAAAATGTATTAACATGTCAAATCAGTATGCCGAGCTGCTTACTGGCTTCTTACGAATATCCACATATAAAAACATTCTTCCCGAAAGAAGCACTTGTTATTGTGATTCATGCCTTTGTTATATCTTGCATATACTACTGTAACAACCTGTTAGGTGGCATATTTGATTTTAACATCATCTCGGCTCAAGTTATATGGTGGTTGTGCGATTACAGTTGCAATCCCCACTTTGTGGAATAGATTGCCGGCGGATATTAGAAATGCATCGTCTCTTGAAAATTTTAATTCCGTTCTAAAAACACACCTGTTCAATGTCACTTTCACAGATAAATAATTATTATTGTGTACATTTTTTATTCTGTTTTTATAGAAATATTATTTGGGCCATTACTGAACAGGATATTTGAATGTCTCCTTCTGGTAAAGACGCTTTATTAGTAAATATGTATTATTATTATTATTATTATTATTGTTGTTGTTGTTGTTGTTGTTGTTGTTGTTGTTATTGCTGTTATTTATATTAATGTATATTGTCATGGCTAAGTATATATTTACACTTTTTGAATAATGATCCCTCAAAATTATCCGCAATTAGAGTGCCTAATTGGACTAACTGTTATGACATTTACCTTCCTTTTAAATATTTCGTGGAATAAGGTATCTAAATATAATTCTTATAGTAAATATAGCATTGTGCTAAATATAATATGTAATCCTTATGTTGAAGCCCAACAGAAGACGTAACATTTGAACTGCAACAAGAAGCCGTTAAACCATACAGTTTTACTGTAATCTAAACGAGCAAACCCCAGCTAGAACAATATAATCAAATTGGCAGTATAACGATGAAACAGCACGACAGAAAAATGACAATAACTTCATTAAAAATGAAAAGAAAAACACCATAATTTGGATGTGGTTTGTACATATGACTGCCTGACTGGAATAAGTAACATTTTGTCTCTACTAAGTTACGGTGGGGTGTGGCAGACACCTGACGCCAGATTAGAGACGGACACTAATCAGCATGCGGCAGGCAGGAGTAACGGCCAACCGGATCGACATACAGATGAACATCAGCCGAACAACCGTTTCTATTGTATGGCGGAGGTTCGTACAGACTGACGGTCGTGCCAGGAGTGCTAGATCGGGAAGTTCAGAGAAGACCACAGTCGGGGAAGACAGGATGCTGAAATCTGTGGTGCAGCCGCAACGATTCCTGTCCTTGGGAGCTATTAACCGCGTCTGGAATGACAGGATAGGCAAAGTGGTTTCGCAATCAACTGCCAGGAGAAGGATTTATATAGTGGGTCTCTTTACAATAGAGTTGCCAAAAACAAACGACTCATCGGTCAGAACAACTGAGGTGCTAGAATCCGGTGGTGTAGAAAAGTTACACAGTGAGACGCAGAGGTTAACTGGTCCCGAATTGTCTTTTCGGATGAATCGAGATTCAATCTTGGCTTAAATGATGGACGAATGGGGGTATGGCTGGAATATGGCACAACAATGGAGCCAGTAAATATTGCAGGATTTACCAGATGCTCTGTTTATTTAATCGTTTATAGATGTGTTTCTTACCACGAACAGGTGAATTAGTCATCGTGGGTCATATTATGAAAAGTACTGATTATATCGATATTCTGGATCACAATCTACTGGATTCTGCTGACAATATATTTGGAGATGGCATGATCCCATTTATATTCCAACACGGCAATGGACCCGTGCATATAGCGCGTAATATGCATACCTGGTTAGATGAATCTGATGTCCAAGTGATCCAGTGGCCAACTCAGTCACCTGACCTCAACGTTATCGAGAATCGATACACCTCCTGTTTAGAGCATGTGGATAGATCACGCCACACAGTACTGCTCAAAGTCCCTTCAATCTAGGCATGCTATCCGATCATGTGGTTTACCCATCTAAATATTGGATGTTGAGTTCAATGTTGATTAGTTATTGCATGAGACGTTCGCAAACTATTTCAAACTAGATTTGCTGAATTTCAAATAACGCATTATTGTTAAATTACAGAACTCAATACATTCAATTATAAAACAGAAATATAATATAAAGTGTGATGGGGCTACACGTTTGGTGACGATATATCTATTAGAGCTACAATAGACCCGGTACATCGCCAACCCAATGCTATATCGATATGTTATGTTTGGGAAATAGAGAAGTTAGTTCTGAAATTTATATTCGAACCATTTCTTTCATCATCAATGATGCGGCAATATGAAGCCAGTATTGAACGGGTTAATCAGCACGTAATAGTGCCATGTGTTACTATACCAGGCAAATGGCATTTCACGAACATCGGCAGTCTAGCAGTAATACTGCCCTTAAACTAGTTGTGCACGATCAACCAAACGATTATGGTATTTATTAAATGAACTCAAACTAATACCAAGGCCAATGGGTGAACGCTAGAAGTGTAATCGATGAACTGAAAATAGTCTCTTGATCAGTAATGAATCAAAGACATACATGACACATACACAGACAGACAGACACACACGCATGCCCACGCACGCGCACTACTATTTGCTTCCACACGGAGAAATAGCAATCGGTTACTGTGTACATAAATAGAGATGTACTAAGTTACCTTGGAATAACTCTCCAATTCAGTTTGTTTTGGGAGCGGAATTTGGGTAGGTATATGTGCCCGTAATAATAATGGCCGAAATGGTAGTTTTTAACGCGGCTGGCAACCTGAAAGGAGACGCATACAGTCTGTAAACTATAGCTCCCCCGCGGAGACTAATTCTAAATAATTTTAGAATTTACAATATATGACATGTTCAGTAGAGAAACACCTTACCAGTTGCCTGGTTGGATGACAAACTTCCTCGTACAATAGTGATACGGCCGAGGCACGAACCAGCGACCTTCGGCACAGAATGACCATTGTCATAGGTCAAAAGTCTCACGCTCTACCGATGAAGCCAAAGTGGCGTTTTTGTTTGTAAATGGGTACCTCAATGGATGTGTTTATCGGGTACATGTGTTATTTCAAGTTTTAAAATAACGTTTCTTACCACCTTGGTGTTTCCTTCATCTTCT
>JAODUP010002259.1:0-13194 GCA_025642065.1 Paralvinella palmiformis
AAACATTTTAAAAAAAACCGGGGGAAATTCGAAGGAAAAAATTCATAAAATTATTTGGGGAAAAAAAAACCGGGCCCGTTCCCCAAAAAAAAAATTTAAAAAATTAAAAACCCAAAGCCCGTTTTTAACCCCAAAAAAAACCCACATTCAAAAATTTAAAAATTTAAAGCCCTTTTCCCCCAACCCCAAAAAACAAAATTTTAAAATTTCCCCGGGGTTTCCCATCAAAATTTTTTTTGGGATTCCCGATTTTTTTTAAAACAAATTTTATTTAAATTCCCCCAAAAAGGGGCCCGGATTTTTATACCAAAAAAGAAAGGAAAAAAAAATTTTTTTTAAAAATTTAAAAAAAAAAATTAAAAAACCCAAAAAAAAAATTTTTAATTAAATTTAAAAAATTATTTTTTTTTTAAAAAAACCAAAATTTACCCTTATTTTACTGGTTTTTTTTAATTTTTTTTTTAAAAAAAAAATTCAATTTTTTTAAAATTTTTTTTTTAAATTTTTTAAAAAAAAAAAAAAAGATTTAAAAACTTAAATTATTTTAAGTATTTTTTTATTGGAAAAAAAAAAAAGGGGGTTTGATTAAAAAAAAAAAACATTGGGAATGCGTTTTTTAAAAAAAAATTTTTTTAAAAAAAAAAAAAGGGGGAAAATTTTTAGAAATTTAATTTTTAAAACGGAAACATTGAAAAATTTTTGGGGGGCGAATAAATTTTTCCCAAGATTTTGGATTCTTGACAAATTTTTTTCAAAAAAAATTTTGGGCACAAATGGCCCCTTTTGGGAAAAAAAGAATTTTCCGGACAAATGTCAAACCGGTTTAAAAATTTTTGGGGGAAAAAGGCCCGGGGGGCCAAAAATTTTTGGGCGTTGAAAAGGGAAAATTTCAAAAAACCCCAAACCCGTGGGGAAAAGGGGGGAAAAAAAATCAAATTTTCCCAAAAAAAAAAAAAATTTTTTTTTTTTTTTTTTTTTTTTTTTTTTTTTTTTTTTTTTTTTTTTTTTTTTTTTTTTTTTTTTTTTTTTTTTTTTTTTTTTTTTTTTTTTTTTTTTTTTTTTTTTTTTTTTTTTTTTTTTTTTTTTTTTTTTTTTTTTTTTTTTTTTTTTTTTTTTTTTTTTTTTTTTTTTTTTTTTTTTTTTTTTTTTTTTTTTTTTTTTTTTTTTTTTTTTCCCGAAGGACAACGTTGCGAGGCTAAATTTCATCGTGCCGGGATCAAACAGGTCACTTGGTCCGGTACCAAAAAGACAACCTGTCGGTCTGATTCCCGATACTAGTGATAGAGTTAAATACAGTATAGAAGATCTGATCTCTATTGTCGGGAGAAATACTGGAACGCGAAAACAACGCTATCATAACACTTGCAACAATTTACAAGAACAATTTCAAAAGACACATGCCAACCAGATTCCAAATCAACACCAAACACTTCCTTATCCATTCAACAGGCAGATGTGGTCAGCCATCGTATGTCATGATGTGTTTCAAGAATTTTCCCCGATCAATTCAGAAATATTTTCAGAACAGTAGCACTGCCGATCTATGACACCAAAGTCTCCAACAACTAAACGGTATAAGGGATGTACCAGGTATCAGCCTTATACTCCATACACAAGGTTGAATCATTGGTGATTGGAGCTAGTATGTGTGGCTTGTCTATGGAAAATCGATATTTTGTTGAGTCACTCTACCGACATTCCAGAAAGACGAACACAGAAGGAAGACACACAGGATAATGTTCGAATTACCGATGTATAACTAAGAAATGATGATATATTTAATTACGTTTTATGTTATCTTTCCATGTACATCTGTAAGTAATACATGAAATATATATTATTATATTATTTATATTTTCCAATAAACAATCAAATATTGACAATTATCTGTTTTAGCAAGCTGTGTTTGGTATTATTGATGATTCCCTGGTATACAATATCCGAGATGTTATACCACCGACTTACTACTTACTGACGTTTTTGTGACACATTATTCCGTATAAGTCATCGTTCATTAGAAATGAAAAAGAATAGAGTTTATGATTACAACGACAAAGGCTGGATAAATGACAGTTGGGAAGGTGACAGTTTTGTTTATTGGTCAATAGATGCCACAACATCTACTCGCTTTTGAATCCAACACAAACAAACAAACAATCGCAAATTGTTTTAACTAGCAAAGTGTAATTGATTATTAAGTAATTTCGGTAAATGGCAGTTGACAGACATAATGGCGGGTATATAGCATCTCTGAGTTAGAGTTTACATCACTTCGTAAACAAAAGACGATTCGAGCACTTGGACTCTGATCATTATTTATAATGGAGCATTGTCCAAGAATAATTGTTATCGAGCCAATCCGAGTTTCTGGGGACAATTCTGAGAACATCAATCACTGTAATTCTGACGACAGGATCACTGATCACAACATCCGGCCTCACACATTCGGCGAATGTCAGGAGCAGTATGTGTCCGGACAGACGTGTTCTGGATCACTTCGTATGTCAGAAGAGTTGAAGAGTTTAGCTTCGCCGAAAATATGGCGACCATTCGCCTGGGACATCAATGATGAAAGCTCAGTTTCTTGCATCACAACGAAATCCGAATTTTCACCGAACAAAATGATCCCGAAGGACAACGTTGCGAGGCTAAATTTCATCGTGCCGGGATCAAACAAGGGCACTTTGGGCCGGTACCAAAAAGACAACCTGTCGGTCTGATTCCCGATACTAGTGATAGAGTTAAATACAGTATAGAAGATCTGATCTCTATTGTCGGGAGAAATACTGGAACGCGAAAACAACGCTATCATAACACTTGCAACAATTTACAAGAACAATTTCAAAAGACACATGCCAACCAGAAAAAAAAAATTTTTCCCCAAAAACGTCAGTAAGGTTTAAAGTAAAGTTTTCCGGTGGCATAACCAAATTCCCCCGGGGGGTTAATTGTTTATACCAAAGGGAATCAATTCAAATAAAACCAAACACCAGCTTGGGCCAAAAAAACAGGGTAATTGTTCCAATAATTTGATTTTTAAATTGGAAAATTTTTAAAATAAAATAATAATATATATTTCATGTATTACTTACAGATGTACATGGAAAGATAACATAAAACGTAATTAAATATATCATCATTTCTTAGTTATACATCGGTAATTCGAACATTATCCTGTGTGTCTTCCTTCTGTGTTCGTCTTTCTGGAATGTCGGTAGAGTGACTCAACAAAATATCGATTTTCCATAGACAAGCCACACATACTAGCTCCAATCACCAATGATTCAACCTTGTGTATGGAGTATAAGGCTGATACCTGGTACATCCCTTATACCGTTTAGTTGTTGGAGACTTTGGTGTCATAGATCGGCAGTGCTACTGTTCTGAAAATATTTCTGAATTGATCGGGGAAAATTCTTGAAACACATCATGACATACGATGGCTGACCACATCTGCCTGTTGAATGGATAAGGAAGTGTTTGGTGTTGATTTGGAATCTGGTTGGCATGTGTCTTTTGAAATTGTTCTTGTAAATTGTTGCAAGTGTTATGATAGCGTTGTTTTCGCGTTCCAGTATTTCTCCCGACAATAGAGATCAGATCTTCTATACTGTATTTAACTCTATCACTAGTATCGGGAATCAGACCGACAGGTTGTCTTTTTGGTACCGGACCAAGTGACCTGTTTGATCCCGGCACGATGAAATTTAGCCTCGCAACGTTGTCCTTCGGGATCATTTTGTTCGGTGAAAATTCGGATTTCGTTGTGATGCAAGAAATGAGTTTCATATTATGTCCCAGGCGAATGCGCCATATTTTCGGCGAACTAACCTAACTCTTCTGAATACAATATCCAGAACACTCTGTCCGACAATATGCTCCTGCATTGCCGAATGTGTGGCCGGATGTTGTGATCAGTGACCTTCTCAGAATTACGTATTATGTTTCAGAATTGTCCCCAAAACTCGGATTGCTATAACAATTATTCTTGGACAATGCTCATTAAAATAATGTCAGTCCAAGTTGAATCGTCTTTTGTTTAGAAGTGATGTAAACTTACTCAGGATCTATATACCCGCCATTATTCAACTGCCATTTACCGAAATTCTTAATAATAATTACTTTGTATTAAAACAATTTGATTTTTTTTGTTTTGTGATTCAAAACGAGTAATGTTGTGGATCATTGACAATAAACAAAATGTCACCTTCCCAATTCATTTATCCACCTTTGTCGTTGTAATCATAACTTTCTTTTTTTTTAATGAGATGATATAGAATAATTCAAAAGTCAATATACTGATCACAATTAACCGGATATAATAACAAACTGTCTAAAAAGATAATTTATTTTGTGCTTTTGGATATAGATGATGTATATGTTTAAAATATTCTTAATGTCATGGAAAACTAAAACTGCTAATAAAAGATACCTGTTTGATATAAGGACTGTTCTGTTGTTTAATTGTTGTGTGTCTTTTGAGATGTGTGTAATGTTCAAAATTATGATTTGTTTTCCGTCCATTTTCTCCCACAATGAACGTTTCTACGTATTTAACTTATCATAGATCAGGAATCGTTTGTGTTGTTTTGGTCGGGCAGTGCTGATTGTTCCAATGTTGAATTTGCTGAAGTTGTCTTCGGGATCATTTTGTTCGGGAAATCGATCGTTGTATGCAGATAGACTTATCATTAGTCCATCGATGCGCCGTTTTTGGAAGTAAATAACTTTTACAGAGTGATTCAACCGTCAGTGGTCCCGCTCTGATTCGTCAATTGTGATCGTGTTGTAATATACCTTCATCAATTCGGATTGATGGTCCGAATTCCCGAAACTGATTGGCTCTACATAATTCCTGACAATGTCCTTGTAAATAATGTCGGTCAATTGCTCGATGTTTGTTACGAGTTGTATCTTATCCAGTGCAATACCCCCATTATGTCTAATCTTCACCGAAATGATTACGAATAATACATTTCTGTTAAAACATTATTTTTGATTTGGAAGGTCAAAACGGAGTGTGTTTGATCATTACCAAAATCAAAATGTACTTCCCAACATTTGTCCAACTTTTGTCATAAAACTTATTCTTTTCATTTCTATAAATAATTATACGATAGTTGTAATATTTGTTAAGAGTAAGTGTGAATCATGAATTTATACCGCATTCATAATGCCATTTACCGAATTAACATAGATAATATAAATTTTCTGTTTAAAAAATAATTATAATATGTATATTTATCATAATTAAGTGTAATGGAAATGACAATAAACAATAATTTCCAATCTATTATCACGGTAATTCGAAATAATCTGTCTCTTCTTGTTCGTTTTTGGAATTGAATGAATAACAAAAATTCATTTTCATAAAGCAACATAAAGCTCCAATACAAATTAATTTTATACTAAGCGATACCTGAACATCTTATCCTTTGTTGTTGGATTGATATAATCGGAATATTTTAAAATATTTATTGTCGGGGAAAATCAAAACTATACAAAACCACATTCCTGTTAGGATAAGGAAGTTCTGGTTTTAATCGTTTGTGCTTTTGAGATTGTTCTTGAAATGCGATGTTATGAAACTTTTTTCGTCCAGATTTCTCCCGAAATAATCAGTTTATAAAGGTGAACCTGCACTGTTGAGATAGCAGGTTGTCTTTTTGGTACGGACCAAGTGCCTTTTGAGAATTAAATTTAGCGCAAGTGTCATCGGGATATTTTGTTCGGTAAAAATTTCTGTGATGAGAAAGAGTTTCTTTGATTCAAGTGGAGCTTTTTGGAAGCTAAACTTTCAATTTTCGATCGAGTGTCCAGATCTGTCCGCACAAAAGCAATCTCATGTTTACGATATGTATGGAATCCGCGAATTTTTGTGCCAGAATTTCCCATGATCCCGGCGAAAATTTGGCAATCTCTGATAAATATGAAACAAGTGTCGATCGTCTTGTCAGAAGATTATCTGAATCCAGCGAATGTGCCGATTTGTCAGAATCCTTACCGAATTATATAAAATTACACTTCTGTAAAAATTGCTCTGTATATTTGTTGGTCAAGAGCGATAGTGTTGTGATCCATTCAAAAAAAAACTTACTTCCGAATGTCTTTACAACTTGTGTCTATATAAACTTATTCTTTTCAATTCCATTAACGAATATACGAATAATGTTCAATAAACTTGTATTAGAAGTGATGTAATTAATCTGTGATTTATACCGGGAATCTGTAATCCATTACCAATTCTAAAACGATATTCAACTTTGATTTTAATTTGCGATTAATATTATAATTATTTTTGATTAATAGATGTTATGGAAAGTACATAAAACGTAATTAATATATCATCATTTCTTAGTTATACATCGGTAATTCGAACATTATCCTGTGTGTCTTCCTTCTGTGTTCGTCTTTCTGGAATGTCGGTAGAGTGACTCAACAAAATATCGATTTTCCATAGACAAGCCACACATACTAGCTCCAATCACCAATGATTCAACCTTGTGTATGGAGTATAAGGCTGATACCTGGTACATCCCTTATACCGTTTAGTTGTTGGAGACTTTGGTGTCATAGATCGGCAGTGCGACTGTTCTGAAAATATTTCTGAATTGATCGGGGAAAACTCTTGAAACACATCATAACAGACGAAGGGTGACCACATCTGCCTGTTGAATGGATAAGGAAGTGTTTGGTGTTGATTTGGAATCTGGTTGGCATGTGTCTTTTGAGATTGTTCTTGTAAACTGTTGCAAGTGTTATGATAGCGTTGTTTTCGCGTTCCAGTATTTCTCCCGACAATAGAGATCAGATCTTCTATACTGTATTTAACTCTATCACTAGTATCGGGAATCAGACCGACATGTTGTCTTTTTGGTACCGGACCAAGTGACCTGTTTGATCCCGGCACGATGAAATTTAGCCTCGCAACGTTGTCCTTCGGGATCATTTTGTTCGGTGAAAATTCGGATTTCGTTGTGATGCAAGAAACTGAGCTTTCATCATTGATGTCCCAGGCGAATGGTCGCCATATTTTCGGCGAAGCTAAACTCTTCAACTCTTCTGACATACGAAGTGATCCAGAACACGTCTGTCCGGACACATACTGCTCCTGACATTCGCCGAATGTGTGAGGCCGGATGTTGTGATCAGTGATCCTGTCGTCAGAATTACAGTGATTGATGTTCTCAGAATTGTCCCCAGAAACTCGGATTGGCTCGATAACAATTATTCTTGGACAATGCTCCATTATAAATAATGATCAGAGTCCAAGTGCTCGAATCGTCTTTTGTTTACGAAGTGATGTAAACTCTAACTCAGAGATGCTATATACCCGCCATTATGTCTGTCAACTGCCATTTACCGAAATTACTTAATAATCAATTACACTTTGCTAGTTAAAACAATTTGCGATTGTTTGTTTGTTTGTGTTGGATTCAAAAGCGAGTAGATGTTGTGGCATCTATTGACCAATAAACAAAACTGTCACCTTCCCAACTGTCATTTATCCAGCCTTTGTCGTTGTAATCATAAACTCTATTCTTTTTCATTTCTAATGAACGATGACTTATACGGAATAATGTGTCACAAAAACGTCAGTAAGTAGTAAGTCGGTGGTATAACATCTCGGATATTGTATACCAGGGAATCATCAATAATACCAAACACAGCTTGCTAAAACAGATAATTGTCAATATTTGATTGTTTATTGGAAAATATAAATAATATAATAATATATATTTCATGTATTACTTACAGATGTACATGGAAAGATAACATAAAACGTAATTAAATATATCATCATTTCTTAGTTATACATCGGTAATTCGAACATTATCCTGTGTGTCTTCCTTCTGTGTTCGTCTTTCTGGAATGTCGGTAGAGTGACTCAACAAAATATCGATTTTCCATAGACAAGCCACACATACTAGCTCCAATCACCAATGATTCAACCTTGTGTATGGAGTATAAGGCTGATACCTGGTACATCCCTTATACCGTTTAGTTGTTGGAGACTTTGGTGTCATAGATCGGCAGTGCTACTGTTCTGAAAATATTTCTGAATTGATCGGGGAAAATTCTTGAAACACATCATGACATACGATGGCTGACCACATCTGCCTGTTGAATGGATAAGGAAGTGTTTGGTGTTGATTTGGAATCTGGTTGGCATGTGTCTTTTGAAATTGTTCTTGTAAATTGTTGCAAGTGTTATGATAGCGTTGTTTTCGCGTTCCAGTATTTCTCCCGACAATAGAGATCAGATCTTCTATACTGTATTTAACTCTATCACTAGTATCAAGGAATCAGACCGACAGGTTGTCTTTTTGGTACCGGACCAAGTGACCTGTTTGATCCCGGCACGATGAAATTTAGCCTCGCAACGTTGTCCTTCGGGATCATTTTGTTCGGTGAAAATTCGGATTTCGTTGTGATGCAAGAAACTGAGCTTTCATCATTGATGTCCCAGGCGAATGGTCGCCATATTTTCGGCGAAGCTAAACTCTTCAACTCTTCTGACATACGAAGTGATCCAGAACACGTCTGTCCGGACACATACTGCTCCTGACATTCGCCGAATGTGTGAGGCCGGATGTTGTGATCAGTGATCCTGTCGTCAGAATTACAGTGATTGATGTTCTCAGAATTGTCCCCAGAAACTCGGATTGGCTCGATAACAATTATTCTTGGACAATGCTCCATTATAAATAATGATCAGAGTCCAAGTGCTCGAATCGTCTTTTGTTTACGAAGTGATGTAAACTCTAACTCAGAGATGCTATATACCCGCCATTATGTCTGTCAACTGCCATTTACCGAAATTACTTAATAATCAATTACACTTTGCTAGTTAAAACAATTTGCGATTGTTTGTTTGTTTGTGTTGGATTCAAAAGCGAGTAGATGTTGTGGCATCTATTGACCAATAAACAAAACTGTCACCTTCCCAACTGTCATTTATCCAGCCTTTGTCGTTGTAATCATAAACTCTATTCTTTTTCATTTCTAATGAACGATGACTTATACGGAATAATGTGTCACAAAAACGTCAGTAAGTAGTAAGTCGGTGGTATAACATCTCGGATATTGTATACCAGGGAATCATCAATAATACCAAACACAGCTTGCTAAAACAGATAATTGTCAATATTTGATTGTTTATTGGAAAATATAAATAATATAATAATATATATTTCATGTATTACTTACAGATGTACATGGAAAGATAACATAAAACGTAATTAAATATATCATCATTTCTTAGTTATACATCGGTAATTCGAACATTATCCTGTGTGTCTTCCTTCTGTGTTCGTCTTTCTGGAATGTCGGTAGAGTGACTCAACAAAATATCGATTTTCCATAGACAAGCCACACATCTAGCTCCAATCACCAATGATTCAACCTTGTGTATGGAGTATAAGGCTGATACCTGGTACATCCCTTATACCGTTTAGTTGTTGGAGACTTTGGTGTCATAGATCGGCAGTGCACTGTTCTGAAAATATTTCTGAATTGATCGGGGAAAATCTTGAAACACATCATAACAACGAAGGGTGACCACATCTGCCTGTTGAATGGATAAGGAAGTGTTTGGTGTTGATTTGGAATCTGGTTGGCATGTGTCTTTTGAAATTGTTCTTGTAAATTGTTGCAAGTGTTATGATAGCGTTGTTTTCGCGTTCCAGTATTTCTCCCGACAATAGAGATCAGATCTTCTATACTGTATTTAACTCTATCACTAGTATCGAATCAGACCGACAGTTGTCTTTTTGGTACCGGACCAAGTGACCTGTTTGATCCCGGCACGATGAAATTTAGCCTCGCAACGTTGTCCTTCGGGATCATTTTGTTCGGTGAAAATTCGGATTTCGTTGTGATGCAAGAAACTGAGCTTTCATCATTGATGTCCCAGGCGAATGGTCGCCATATTTTCGGCGAAGCTAAACTCTTCAACTCTTCTGACATACGAAGTGATCCAGAACACGTCTGTCCGGACACATACTGCTCCTGACATTCGCCGAATGTGTGAGGCCGGATGTTGTGATCAGTGATCCTGTCGTCAGAATTACAGTGATTGATGTTCTCAGAATTGTCCCCAGAAACTCGGATTGGCTCGATAACAATTATTCTTGGACAATGCTCCATTATAAATAATGATCAGAGTCCAAGTGCTCGAATCGTCTTTTGTTTACGAAGTGATGTAAACTCTAACTCAGAGATGCTATATACCCGCCATTATGTCTGTCAACTGCCATTTACCGAAATTACTTAATAATCAATTACACTTTGCTAGTTAAAACAATTTGCGATTGTTTGTTTGTTTGTGTTGGATTCAAAAGCGAGTAGATGTTGTGGCATCTATTGACCAATAAACAAAACTGTCACCTTCCCAACTGTCATTTATCCAGCCTTTGTCGTTGTAATCATAAACTCTATTCTTTTTCATTTCTAATGAACGATGACTTATGAATAATGTGTCACAAAAACGTCAGTAAGTAGTAAGTCGGTGGTATAACATCTCGGATATTGTATACCAGGGAATCATCAATAATACCAAACACAGCTTGCTAAAACAGATAATTGTCAATATTTGATTGTTTATTGGAAAATATAAATAATATAATAATATATATTTCATGTATTACTTACAGATGTACATGGAAAGATAACATAAAACGTAATTAAATATATCATCATTTCTTAGTTATACATCGGTATTCGAACATTATCCTGTGTGTCTTCCTTCTGTGTTCGTCTTTTGGAATGTCGGTAGAGTGACTCAACAAAATATCGATTTTCCATAGACAAGCCACACATCTAGCTCCAATCACCAATGATTCAACCTTGTGTATGGAGTATAAGGCTGATACCTGGTACATCCCTTATACCGTTTAGTTGTTGGAGACTTTGGTGTCATAGATCGGCAGTGCACTGTTCTGAAAATATTTCTGAATTGATCGGGGAAAATCTTGAAACACATCATAACAACGAAGGGTGACCACATCTGCCTGTTGAATGGATAAGGAAGTGTTTGGTGTTGATTTGGAATCTGGTTGGCATGTGTCTTTTGAGATTGTTCTTGTAAATTGTTGCAAGTGTTATGATAGCGTTGTTTTCGCGTTCCAGTATTTCTCCCGACAATAGAGATCAGATCTTCTATACTGTATTTAACTCTATCACTAGTATCGAATCAGACCGACAGTTGTCTTAAAAAAAAAAAAAAAAAAAAAAAAAAAAAAAAAAAAAAAAAAAAAAAAAAAAAAAAAAAAAAAAAAAAAAAAAAAAAAAAAAAAAAAAAAAAAAAAAAAAAAAAAAAAAAAAAAAAAAAAAAAAAAAAAAAAAAATCAACAAAATATCGATTTTCCATAGACAAGCCACACATACTAGCTCCAATCACCAATGATTCAACCTTGTGTATGGAGTATAAGGCTGATACCTGGTACATCCCTTATACCGTTTAGTTGTTGGAGACTTTGGTGTCATAGATCGGCAGTGCACTGTTCTGAAAATATTTCTGAATTGATCGGGGAAAATTCTTGAAACACATCATACAACGAGGTGACCACATCTGCCTGTTGAATGGATAAGGAAGTGTTTGGTGTTGATTTGGAATCTGGTTGGCATGTGTCTTTTGAGATTGTTCTTGTAAATGTTGCAAGTGTTATGATAGCGTTGTTTTCGCGTTCCAGTATTTCTCCCGACAATAGAGATCAGATCTTCTATACTGTATTTAACTCTATCACTAGTATCAGGAATCAGACCGACAGGTTGTCTTTTTGGTACCGGACCAAGTGACCTGTTTGATCCCGGCACGATGAAATTTAGCCTCGCAACGTTGTCCTTCGGGATCATTTTGTTCGGTGAAAATTCGGATTTCGTTGTGATGCAAGAAACTGAGCTTTCATCATTGATGTCCCAGGCGAATGGTCGCCATATTTTCGGCGAAGCTAAACTCTTCAACTCTTCTGACATACGAAGTGATCCAGAACACGTCTGTCCGGACACATACTGCTCCTGACATTCGCCGAATGTGTGAGGCCGGATGTTGTGATCAGTGATCCTGTCGTCAGAATTACAGTGATTGATGTTCTCAGAATTGTCCCCAGAAACTCGGATTGGCTCGATAACAATTATTCTTGGACAATGCTCCATTATAAATAATGATCAGAGTCCAAGTGCTCGAATCGTCTTTTGTTTACGAAGTGATGTAAACTCTAACTCAGAGATGCTATATACCCGCCATTATGTCTGTCAACTGCCATTTACCGAAATTACTTAATAATCAATTACACTTTGCTAGTTAAAACAATTTGCGATTGTTTGTTTGTTTGTGTTGGATTCAAAAGCGAGTAGATGTTGTGGCATCTATTGACCAATAAACAAAACTGTCACCTTCCCAACTGTCATTTATCCAGCCTTTGTCGTTGTAATCATAAACTCTATTCTTTTTCATTTCTAATGAACGATGACTTATACGGAATAATGTGTCACAAAAACGTCAGTAAGTAGTAAGTCGGTGGTATAACATCTCGGATATTGTATACCAGGGAATCATCAATACCAAACACAGCTTGCTAAAACAGATAATTGTCAATATTTGATTGTTTATTGGAAAATATAAATAATATAATAATATATATTTCATGTATTACTTACAGATGTACATGGAAAGATAACATAAAACGTAATTAAATATATCATCATTTCTTAGTTATACATCGGTAATTCGAACATTATCCTGTGTGTCTTCCTTCTGTGTTCGTCTTTGTGGAATGTCGGTAGAGTGACTCAACAAAATTCGATTTTCCATAGACAAGCCACACATTCTAGCTCCAATCACCAATGATTCAACCTTGTGTATGGAGTATAAGGCTGATACCTGGTACATCCCTTATACCGTTTAGTTGTTGGAGACTTTGGTGTCATAGATCGGCAGTGCGACTGTTCTGAAAATATTTCTGAATTGATCGGGGAAAACTCTTGAAACACATCATAACAGACGAAGGGTGACCACATCTGCCTGTTGAATGGATAAGGAAGTGTTTGGTGTTGATTTGGAATCTGGTTGGCATGTGTCTTTTGAGATTGTTCTTGTAAATTGTTGCAAGTGTTATGATAGCGTTGTTTTCGCGTTCCAGTATTTCTCCCGACAATAGAGATCAGATCTTCTATACTGTATTTAACTCTATC
>JAODUP010000222.1:0-222500 GCA_025642065.1 Paralvinella palmiformis
TAGATAAAAAAATATACCCCAAGAATAGATAGCCAGGATTATGTGCTAGGAAGTATGTGGAAAACTATATTAACTGGAGAGAGGGAACGTTTAATCAAATCACTGAAACTCACATTTTGAATAAATGTTAGGATTGTATTTTTTGTAAACATGGTAGACATGTGTAGTATTAAAATTTTTAACAGTTTCTGTGTGGCTTTTTTGTGTGCGAATTCATGTTAGTGTATATGTATGCACCTATCAGTATGCACATATCAATATGTGTGTATGTCTGTGTGTGTATATGAGTGTGTGGGTGCGAGCGTGTGTGTGAACAAAACAAA
This sequence comes from Paralvinella palmiformis, assembly GCA_025642065.1. Taxonomy (NCBI): domain Eukaryota; kingdom Metazoa; phylum Annelida; class Polychaeta; order Terebellida; family Alvinellidae; genus Paralvinella; species Paralvinella palmiformis. The sequence continues at coordinate 324 of JAODUP010000222.1, forward strand.
CAAACATACATACGTCTATTTATTTACAATTTCGTTTAGGAATATATACAAACTAACTTAGTACAAATATAACTATATAATATATATATATATATATATATATAATATATGAACGCCTCCCTGACCTGAGTTCAAATATCTGCATGTGTATGTAAGAAGGATATTTCATCTTTCACTATGCCTCATTACTTTTGGAAATCGGTCAGTCCAATTAGCCTACCACTTTTCTGCGTAGCCTGCAAGTAGCCGCTTTCCTGTGGGCGTGACTTATTTGTCGCGTAAGAAAAGCGAATTAGCTGTGTCCCACAGGCTGATGAAACGCCCAGAAGAATGTACTGGTCTACGCATATATGTATCGATATGTGGAAATATTGAAACTTTATTTAGATTTAGATTTATGGAGGTAGAAGTCTCAAAGAATGTTTAATGTTGATGTTCTGTGCCTGTGCCTCTCTATGTGTATCGTAAAACACGCGCACACGCACACGCACGCACGCACATATATATATATATATATATATATATATATACAAAATATTTCATGCCTACAAATATATAGTACAAAAACACTCTTACCTTTAAATAACATACCAGTTTATCCTAACCACAAACAACTAATATTAATGGAATATTAACCCATCCTTCTCTATGTCTGCATCACCTTTTGAGGCGATGATTCAAATGAACGTATGATCATCCTGAGAGAAATATTTATTGTTAGTTGATGCGCCAAGTTCATGTTTTATTTATAATTAGTCAATAATTGGCGGACATTTATCATCGAAGCCGTTTCTCTGATCGATATACATTTTCCCCATTTATCTGTCAACTATGATAGTCTAATAACATCGTCTGGATAATCTTTCTGTCAAGCTTCGTTTCACATAAGCTTAACACGTATAATCATCTGTATATTGTTGTATAAACATTAATAATACAACTACGAAAAGGTTAATTGTTTTATTTTTATTGACACTAACCTCCGTGTTTCAGTGGATTGTTTTGCGATGTTTCCTGTTTCAACGTAAAAATTGCTTACAGATGTCGTGTGTGTGTGTAATTACTAGGGCTGAGAATTTTTGTAATTAGGTTTAAGTTATTTTACTGGAGATGTGTTAACAGAAAACCTATTCAGAGCTCCAGGAGACATTGTTAAATATAATGTTTTCTTACATGTTGCTAGAAACCAAGGAACTAGCTAGATTTTTGTGTTTATAATAAGCTGTTATGAGTCTATAGTCATAATCATTCAACACTTCTTTCTGTTGGAGAATTTTATGATGTTTTTTAATTATTCTTGCTGCTATGTTAGCCGTTTTAGAAAATGGTACCACAAATGGGACAACGTCCTCATTTTGTATAGGTTTATAACATCTTCATATCTTTTCTTATTAAGACCTCCCGATGATTCTAATGTACCTAGGATGTCTATCCAAAATGTTTCCCGAATTAATCTACTTATCTTGTCTTGTCTATGTACTAAAATCTATTGACGATGATTTTATTCACTTTAACCTCGCGTCTTATATATACGATTAATTCATCACACATAACTTAACTGATAATTCCATATCAACATATCTAAACATCCTTCGAAACCTACCTCCATAAATCTAAATACAACTATACATACATTAATCTAAAAATAAAATGTTCCATACCTCCACATATTGATAAATGTGTGCGTATACCTAAGCATGTGTCTGGTCTACTCATCAGCCTGTGGGAACCAGCTAATTCCCTTTTCGTACGCGCAAAAAATATGTCACGCCCACAGGAAAGCGGCTACATGCAGGCTACGTACAAAAAGCAGAAGCACGTACAAAACATACCATTTGATACCACAGCTCGCAACAAACAACACGTGCGTGTGGTTCAATGGTGACTTGCTACATACATATCATAAACTATTTTGACACCACAGTTTACATTCAACAGTAATTTTCTGTGGTCCAAAAGAAACCTGTATATAAAGCATTTCGACACCTCAGATGCTGACCTCAGCTTTATTCTGGGTTCGAATAACTGAATAAATCCTATCTATATGAACCATGTATCAATACACGTCCGACTGGTCTGGCGTCGAAGTTCTTCTCTAACCTAAGTGAAAATTCAACCCCTATATATAGCCTCAGCGTGTTAACAAACATTACAGTTTGTTCATAACAAAGAGAATGTACACTAACACAGTATGGACTCACTAAAGCGATTAAACTAAAATAAAAACAAAGTAGCAATACCGCACAATGGATTATTACTGGACTAGAACGAAATATCGTCTCAAACCTGAGTAAATACTACGATTTACTCGAACCTAACAGCTAACCCTCATACGTTTCCGTTCATCACTAAGGGAACGTTCATTCACGCTTAATTTAGCGTCCCTAAGTATATGCAGTTAGGTGTGGTGGGATCTAAATTAAAGCGCCTATCCACTTGATCTATTTGACCCATGGTCGAGAACAGCGGATTTCAGGCAGATCTCCGATATTGCGAATGACACGTCGGGATTATAATAGCTATACATTTAACAAATTTCCTATATCAGTGTAATCTAATTACTCATAATATGGGAAAAAACTCTGTCCGCAGCTTATTGTAGCTGTTGTTGTTACAACTACTACTATTACGCTACCGTTTATGTTGTTGTTACTACTATTACTGCTACAACAACAACTAATACTACGCTACTGTTGCTACTGTTGTTGCTACTACTACTACTACTACTACTACTACCACCGCTGAAGACGCTTCAATGCCCTAACTAGTTGCTAGGCTGGCTTCCATTCTATAGCACCCGGATTCAATTATTATATCCCCGATATGTGATCGATGTTTCCGTTTTAGGTATGACCCATAATGTGATATTAGTGAGTGGGTGTTTTTCTGTTGTATTTGTTCACGTCACTTCAGTCTGTAAACAATTGTGTCAAAGGACAGTTATTCCACAAATAACGTGTGATAAGCATCATTTCACAATTTGTTGACGTTGCAAATAATAAATATATTTCATGAAATATTAATTTCAGTTTTGAAGACAGACACCCCCACATCAGCTATCTTCTATCTATCAGGCTTTTTATTAGATATGGAGATCAATAGTTCTTGAATTACACGTCACATTGACTTTATATGATTACATTTACTTGTAAATATAGGATGGATGTTATATCTGTTTCCAGTGTATCTTGATTCACAATTCATATCAATAACATTTAAACCTTACTTTTAAATGACCTGTTCTATCTTCTATATGTTTCAACTGGATACTTCTGTATGGTTATGTTATCCACTATTTTGTGCAAACAACTATCGTACCTATTACTAAAGATAAGAAGTTCTGTATACTGGATGAAGATAGCAGTAGGCATAAATCATTAACTAATATTTCTTCTAAAATGTTAGAATACATCATGTTTTATTGTTTTCAATGTTTTCTTAGTTCTATCGATAATCAATTTGGTTTCAAATCTAACGTCGCAACTGAAGCGCGTGTATTAGTTTAAAAAAGGCCGTTACATATCAGAGAAATACCTTTTATTTCTGTTCGGTTTTTATGCAAGATGATATTTCATTTACAAATATCCATTGGTTTCCTAATCATGTTAAACTTTAAGGTTTTATTTTATCACAAAGAAAATACCATAATCTTTGATAATACATCGATATTAGTTTACCTCATATGCAAGACCATAACACGAAAACAGTTGAAAACATCAAAGTATTTTAACTGGATTTGTATACAGAAATGGTAAAAGAAAAGCTAAAATAATTAGTTAAACGAAAATCTTGAAATAAATATTAAAATCAGTAAAAATAAAAAATGTTCCATACCTCCACATGTTCATACATATGTGCGTATACCTATGCATGTGTCTTGGCTACTCATCAGCCTGTGCGGCCCAGCTGATTGGCTTTTCGTATGCGACAAATATGTCACGCCCACAGGAAAGCGGCTAGATCCTACGTACACAAACCGGAAGCACGTAAAAAACATACCATTTGATACCACAGCTCGCAGTAAACAACACGTGGGTGTGGTTCATTGGTGACTTACTACATACATATCATAACTACTTTGACACCACAGTTTACACTCAACAGCAATTCTCTGTGGTCTAAAAGAAACCTGTATATAAAACATTTCGACACCTCATGCGCTGACCTCAGCTTTAATCTGCGTTTGAATAATATGCATTTAATAATAATAATAATATGTGATATTTATATAGCGCCCTATTCAGCTAAAAGTTGCTCTAAGACGCTTTACGATATCATTATCCCTGACTCAGACCTGTTTCCACCCAGCACATATCTCAACTCACAAGGGAGAATACCTCGCATGCTGCCATTATAGGCGCAAAGCGTTACTCAAGCACATAGCCTTCGCGTCCTGTCAGGTACTAATTTGTATATGGCTGAGTGAACCAGTCGCCACATGACAGCATTGCAGCTACAGGAGCCTCGAACCCGCGACCGTTCGGCTACGAGTGCCACGCTCTAACTAACTGCGCTATCACGGCTCGACAAAATCTAGATAGCAATCCATAGCACCTGGGTTCAAACCCCAGCCGGGCTATGTCATAAGGATGTTTCGTCTTTCACTTCGCCGCATTACCTTTGCAGGTCGCTCGGCCCATTTAGCCTACCTCGTTCCAAAGTGGCCCTAAAACAGCAACATTTACATTTTACAGGTCGCTGACTGATGATGAACGACTTTAGTTTTAATAATTCAGTTGATACAACAGCGTCATTTAACGTTGTCGGCTACCCACGATCAGCCACAATGCTGTGAGCCGAGAAATTAATCTCTGGAAAAGTTTCGACCTCTTGCTGGGATCGAACCTGTGACCCTTGGCACCAAGTGCCGGGTGCTTAACCACCTGGCCACCGGAGCTCGTACAGTACACGTGCAGTACACTGCCTTGTATATGACCACACTTACATAATTTTATGTAATAAGCATTACATTTATCATTATTGTTTATCTATATTTTGCTTAGAACATGATGATTTCATTCTTGAAACATTATGACCAAGTTCTAAACTCGATGAAGTCAAATTGTAGTCATAACGTATACTTATCAGGACATCATAAGTGTGTAATGGAGATGTAAGTAACATAAAAGAAATGTGCCAACATGAGTTATGTTTAATTTCAAATATAGTATTGAGAAAACTTTAATATCTTCGGAAACCAATTCTAGTTTTAGTGAAGTCGATGAAAATAGAATCAAAGCAAATCAGTGATTAATTTTAGTGATCTAGATATGAAGTACCCTATCTTATTATAATAATAAAAATATACCTTTGTTGTTGAATTGTATTCATCTTTCTATTGTCATTCAATCAGTTGGCAAAATGTCATACTCACCAGTCGTGCATGGCAAATAGTGATTTAGAAGATGAAACTGGATAGATAAATAATTATATTACTAAGTTTATTATTTACTCAGTTGTCAATAATACAATTGTGTAATATAAGTAAACCATTATGTTCAAAGCTTCAGATCTTGCTATGTATAATTCAGATAACTCTTTCAGGTGCTCTATTGAGTACATTATGTGTTGTTCTTGTTTCTTCAACTAACTATAAACATTCCTTTCTAGAGAGCTATGTATCCGAGTGTTTTCTTTGTGGAATTTAGTATTTATTTCTAGATTTTGTAGAAAACCAAACAAACCATCAACTTTATCCCGACCTAAAGCCATATCAATTATCCTGATCTTTTCCGTTTTCTTTAAGAAATACATTTTTATAAGCATATTATTATAAAAGTACATAAATAGACTCTTTTATGTGTAGCTATATTTTAAAAACTTGTCATTAGAGACTGGTTTAGATAACATGGTGTGCAACTAAGCGTTGTTGTATGTCTGGTTATGACAAATTAAATGAAAATATTTAACTTTTTATATAGATCTTGGTTCGAATAAATGGTTATCTCAAAACAAAACCGCAAACAATAAAAGAAATGTTTATATATTACGTTAACAAAACATTTATAACTCTTTCCATGGGACAGCCCTCACACACACGAATCCGTGCGAGTGTACATACGCACGCGCGCGAGCGCGGGCGCGCCCCACCCACACACAAACATTTATATACCTATGGAAACTATTTATTTTTGTTGATTTACTCATATGAGTGATAGATAAAGTAAATTTCAGATGTCTAATTCTTTGTTGATGATCTGTACGTGAAATCCTCAATAGAGTCCTGAATATATTTAAAGATGGAGGCTTCTAGTAATCATATATAATTAGTTGTAATTATATATTATTGATTTCTTGATTATGAGAGTTAATTTCAAAACGTCAATTTGCTAATGTAAGAAATATTCAGGCCATAAATTAGAGCTTAAAAGTGATATTATTTCTCTATAGATTTCACTCTCTATTTGTCTTATAACACAAACGATTACAAGATTAATTAACAGTTAATCGAGTAAAGAATAAGATACAGCTTTTTCATTTCATATAATTATATTTACATTATTATATTCTTGTCCCACTAATTAAATTATGAAAATGTGATGTTGAATATAATAAGATATTTAAGGTTAATAAATATCTGATGCTTAGAAAAGATCACTTAATATAGATCATCAGCAGTTGCATAACCCAAAGTAGATTTTAGGTAGTTCTATGAAACCAGTTTTTCTTTTACTTCGTTATTTGTTTATTATAGTAAACTTCAACAATATTTTGATTTAAGATTGTGTGCGCGTATGCGTGTGTGGGGGGGGGAACATACAACACATAGCCATCACCTCCGGTCAGGTACTCATTTTTTTATGGACGAGTGAACCAGTCGCCACATGCCTATGCGAGCACAATGTGTTAGACTTTGTCAGTTTAATAAGTTTCAAATAAAAGACAATATGTCTAGCCGGAGTCGTTATTTGTTACAAACAACTATCAGTAGAAAACAGATTCATTAACTCGGCTAGATATTGTATAATTAAGATGACAAATATATTAAAATAAAATAAACTCGTGTAAAGGTTTGAAATGTATAGCAAATAGGTTTATCCCAAACAGACACATACACACGCAGAGAGAGAGAGAGAGAATGAGAGAGACACACAGAGAGAGAGAGAGAGACGCCCACACACTAACACTAACACACACACACACCGAGAGAGAGAGAGAGAGAGAGAGAGAGTAATTAATATCAACTCACTTGACTGATAAATGTGAAGTGCTGGTTAGCCTCGTGTGATAACACAGTACGAGACTAAAGATCACGAATTACGTACATAGAAATGCGACAGGTATTATAAAACTACCTAATCGAAGATTGACAATAATATATAATACAATATCAACAATAATATATTTGTTTTCGGAATAATAATCGGTCAGACCACAGTGTGCTTACCTCAAGGAAATCATATACAAAACGGTGGTACGTATCGTATATTTACTTTCAGCCATTTCTACAAGTTAACTATAAGACTAAATAACCATAGTTATAATTGTATAACACCATCAAGGAATTACTGTAAAATGATCTATATATGTTGCACAAACTTTGAAGTATGTGTGTGTTTGTGTCTGTGTGCTTGCGTGTGTGTGTGTGTGTGTGTGTGTGTGTGTGTGTGGTGTGTGCGTGTGTGTGCGTGTGAGAATTATGTTACATAAATAACCCGAGAGGCTTTTATGTTTAGTGTAAGCTGTGATGATACTATATTGATATTGGGCTCAGGTTTTCGTGATGTTTATAATTCTTACAGAATTATGATCAAACGACTACTATAAATAGAAAACAAATTTTATATATTAGTACATATATAACGCAGCTATAACAGGAAATAAAATATATATATCAGTACATATAATATCTATTATGATAATAATTCTAATACCTCCGACAATAACAGAAATAATAGTATTTTCACTCAAAATAACGCGTTTATAAAGTGCATGTGTCTAAAGTATTGTCTTGTCTTGTTGAAATTTGGGGTAGAGCCACCTACCTGGTTATCGCCTATTGGCCACAGCCACCTGGTGTTGTCTTCTGTTCTGTCTTTATTGTTGAAGATGGTGTTTATGGGAGGTCTTTCAGTAGAAGTGGGATGATGATGTCTGTTAGAATTGTTGATTTTATTATAATCAATACTGCTATGTAGTAATCTGGAAGTTTGTAGTCTTCATGGAGGAGGTGACCTTTCAGTCTTCTTTGGTACATCGGATGGGTTGGACTGTTGACCAGATAATGTACAGGATTGTACGTGTATTGACAGTGAAGGCATCGTGTTAGGGATGACGGACGGGTGAAGTTTCGTGTGTATGATCAGAACCTTAGTATTCTGAGTTGGCTGTCGGCCAGTCTGTTGTGGTATTATGGTATCAATCATTGGATGCTGATGTGTTATCTGTATATATCGATTCTAGTTGATTAGAAATGAATCTGTCAGTGAGATAGTTGAATTTGTTAGGTGTATGTTCAGCATGTTCGATAACTTCTAGTCACGTGGCTTCGTTCGCTAGTTGGTCGGCTCGTTCGTTGCCCTCGAGGTTAACGTGGCTTGGAACCCAGTGGAGGATTACTTGGATTCCATGCTGTCTGAGAATTGATGCAGTGATCTAGATTTCTGTGATGATTTCGGGATAGGTGTAGAAATTAGATCTGGTGAAGAAGGTTACTGCCCCAATAGAGTCCGAGTGGTTGATGACTCTTTCGTGGATAGACTACTCTCTCGAAATCCATATTAATGCTGCTTTGACTGTATGCACCTCAGCTAATGTGACAGGAGTGTGATTTGGGATTGTCTTTCTTGTTTCCGGAACATTGGCGTTTAAGGTTAAAATGGCGGGATTATCACGGTATTATCGCTCAGCGGACCCCCTATAAATCCCACAATGCAAAGCGCGCCTGGTTTGTTTTGGTTTTTGACGTCATCGTGCAATGGGTCTATTGGTTTGGTATCTTTTCTCACGAGATATGTGGTTGTTTCTCTTTTTATTAAAAGTCGGATGGACAAGATTCCTGATTCTCCGTATACCAAGATGGGGCTTGTATCGTTTGGAAGCCCCGAGATGTAGCGTAGTGGGACTCTTTGTATTATTTCTAAGGACTGTAAGGCTGAGATGCAGGCCAGTAGAAGGACGGGACCAGCGTATAATAGGACAGTCTGTATCAAGAACGAGTACAGAGTTAAGAGCATCTTGCTGTTGAGACCAATCTTCAGATTTGTGATGGCCTTGATCATGTTGAATCTGGAGTCTACTTAGCGTTTAGTTTCTGCTACATGTCGGGCGAATGTGAGTCTTCTGTCTATTGTGATCCCGAGATATTTATATTTGTTGACCATTTCTAGATATTGTAGGTCCAGTTTAAATGTATGACTTAAAATCATGGGGTGTCGAAGATGGTTCCCTGAAGTTTTACTTTTATCTTTCTGTTTGTTAAGAAGTCTTCTATCCCTGTGGTGATCCTCCCAGATATGCCATGGGAGATATTGAGATTCAGCATGGAAAGATGATCAACACGCTCGAATGCGACAAACACTGGTTTGCTTCTTTTAGAGAATTCTCTAGTTGTGATAGTGGTTACTACACGAATCATAGCGTCTAGTGTAGATCTGTCTTTGACGAAACCAAATATATTTTCGTCTTGGGGTTTTTCCATTGGAAAATTTCTAGAATCATTCTCCCCATAATTTTTGATAGGATGGACAAAAGGGAGATGGGGCGATGGCCTTTTCCCTCCTAGTTTAGCGATCGGGATGAAAATTGCCATCTTCCACCATTCTGATAGTTTTCCTTCGGTCCAGGATTGATTGAATAAATCGAGGATTCTCTTCTTAAATGAATGTGGGGTCTTGGTGTAAAAAGTGTACGTAAAGCCACGGGCTGTCTTTGTGTCTTCTAAGTACGGTCTCGACTTCGTGCAAGCCTTTCATTTTGCTGCCAGTGTGTAGCTTTTAATAGCTATGGGGATACAATGACTAGATCCAGTGTAGAGCCGTAAACTGTGGTTGGAACTTTTGGATCATTTATCACGATGTTATTGAATCTGTTTAGTTGGTCTAATAGATGACGGCATGGAATGGTTTTTACTTTGCCAGCAACATTTACACCAGAATTCCCTCGCCAGTATTTTAGTTCAAACCATAATCTAGAAACTGTTAGCCTTTATTAATAATAATAATAATAATAATAATAATACTTTATTAAAAGCACTACAGTAATTACTAAGGCTGAGAATTTTGTAATTGGGTTTATGTTACCTTACGGGAGATGTGTTCATAGAAAACCAATTCAGAGCTCCAGGAAACATTGTTTAATATAACGTTTTCTTATATTTTGCTAGAAACCATGGAACTAGCTGGACATTTGTGTTTAGAACACGCTGTGGTGATTCGATATTGATAATCAATGAGCACTTCCTTTTGTTGGAGAAATATATAATGTTTTTTTAATTATTCTTGCTGCTATGTTAGCCGTTTTTGAAAATGGTACCACAAATGGGACTACGTACTCATTTTTGGTTGGTTTTATAACATCTTCATATCTTTTCTTATTAAGACCTCCCGATTCTAATGTACCTAGGATATCTATCCAAACTGTTTCCCGAATTAATCCATTTATCTTGTCTTGAGTTTATGAACCTGTAGTAAATGTCTGCTCAATCGGAATTAAATCATAATCATCTAGATCTGGTTCGGGCATGTTTTTACTTATCTGCGCATCTTCTGGAAGATGCGTGAATAACGCAGATGACATCGCTTTTGAATTAATCGCAAATCTGTAGCCATCTATTCTAACACGGAGTTCGCCATTACTCTCGCCTACATATTGTTTAGAGCAATGTAAACATTCACAGATATATATTATGTTAGATGAGCCACAATTTAAATTGCCTATTATTCCATGTGTTTTATTGTTAGCTGCATTGGTACTTTTTGTGACAAGAACACAATATCTCACATAATCTACATCTGCTAATCCCACATGGTTTTGAACCCCACTGACTATTTCTAGGATTAGTTGGATTTATGCAACATTGTTTTATTTGTAGTTCGCGGACAGTTTTACTTTTAATATGGCACAGCTATCTTTTTGAATAGTTCCTATTGCATATTGAATTAGACAATATATATGTGTGTGTGTGTGTGTGTGTGTGTGTGTGTGTGTGTGTGTGTGTGTGTGTGTGTGTGTGTGTGTGTGTGTGTGTGTGTGTGTGTGTGTGTGTGTGTGTGTGTGTGTGTGTGTGTGTGTGTGTGTGTGTGTGTGTGTGTGTGTGTGTGTGTGAGGGTACATAGTAAGAGGCAACAGGCACAGAGCATCAACATATCTAAACCTCCTTCGAAACCTACCTCCATAAATCTAAATACAACTATACATACATTAATCTAAATATTAAATGTTCAATACCTCCACATATTGATAAATGTGTGCGTATACCTAAGCATGTGTCTGGTCTACTCATCAGCCTGTGGGAACCAGCTAATTCGCTTTTCGTACGCGACAAATATGTCACGCCCACAGGAAAGCGGCTACATGCAGGCTACGTACAAAAAGCGGAAGCACGTAAAAACATACCATTTGATACCACAGCTCGCAACAAACACGTGCGTGTGGTTCAATGGTGACTTGCTACATACATATCATAAACTATTTTGACACCACAGTTTACATTCAACAGTAATTTTCTGTGGTCCAAAAGAAACCTGTATATAAAGCATTTCGACACCTCAGATGCTGACCTCAGCTTTATTCTGGGTTCGAATAACTGAATAAATCCTACCTATATGAACCATGTATCAATACACGTCCGACTGGTCTGGCGTCGAAGTTCTCTAACCTAAGTGAAAATTCAAGCCCTATATATAGCCTCAGCGTGTTAACAAACATTACAGTTTGTTCATAACAAAGAGAATGTACACTAACACAGTTTCAAGCCCTATATATAGCCTCAGCGTGTTAACAAACATTACAGTTTGTCCACAACAAAGAGAATGCACACTAACACAGTATGGACTCACTAAAGCGATTAAACTAAAATAAAAACAAAGTAGCAATACCGCACAATGGATTATTACTGGACTAGAACGAAATATCGTCTCAAACCTGAGTAAATACTACGATTTACTCGAACCTAACAGCTAACCCTCATACGTTTCCGTTCATCACTAAGGGAACGTTCATTCACGCTTAATTTAGCGTCCCTAAGTATATGCAGTTAGGTGTGGTGGGATCTAAATTAAAGCGCCTATCCACTTGATCTATTTGACCCATGGTCGAGAACAGCGGATTTCAGGCAGATCTCCGATACTGCGAATGACACGTCGGGATTATAATAGCTATACATTTAACAAATTTCCTATATCAGTGTAATCTAATTACTCATAATATGGGAAAAAACTCTGTCCGCAGCTTAATACCCATGGAGATGCCTGCCGGAGTAACAAACGACTCCAAGAGTATAAATCCATCAAGCAGCATTGTATGAATTAATAGGTCGTTTCGCCAGACCACATAAGAGGACAACAATATAGATTCTACATTATACATAACAAAGCTAATAAACTCAACATGTTTTAATAACGACATAACTTTCTTACATTGGTGTAATAAGGAATCTGGATGGAAATAGATAAGATGTCTGGCACGGGCAATGTGCGTTTTAGGGTACATACAAAGAGGCAACAGGCACAGAGCATCAACATATCTAAACATCCTTCGAAACCTACCTCCATAAATCTAAATACAAATACAATGTATGTATGTATAATGAATGAATGATACTATACACACACACACACACATGCACACACACACACATATATATATATATATATATATATATATATATATATATATATATATATATATATATATATATATATCAGACATGGTCAATTCAATTCCGGAATTGGAATTGATTATTTAAAAAAAAATTAATAGAATTGGAATTGAGAAATTTTGAATTGGAATTGGAAATTGAGAAATCTTGAATTGGAATTGGAATTGAGAAATTTTGAATTTGAAGTTTTCTACAAAATAATTAAATCCAAAAATTAATATTCCCTTTTTTACAATGTGGTGTTACCAATATACTGGAACCATGATGATCCAGAGCTTTGGTTCCTTATATATATATATATATATATATATATATATATATATAGAACTGTGACTATTGCCTGTCCCCAGACCTAACTGTTTAATAACCATTTGAGAAATTTACCATATGTCATTGGTTTAGTACCCAGCAGGGTTGTGAAAATAAATACAGGGTCTGACCCCTGCTGGGTGGAGCTAAGCATATACGTTCGTTTCAAGGTTCCTACTGGACAGTGGAATATAAACACACCTTTGATGATTAGAAAATATACTCTTAGGTAAGGATGCTCCCCCAAGACTATGATCCACCACGTAATATAATACCTCTTTAGCTAACCTCTTTAGCTAACCACATATCATGCCTGTAATCTATATAGAGATATTGCTATTTAGAAATTTACCCCCATTCAATGTTTAGAACAGGCAAAATTAAATTAAATCCACAAATTAATTTACCGTTTAATGTTTTAATTCAGAAATATTTCTTCCATGACAATCCTACTTGGAATATAAACTACTCGGAGTATGTATTCCAAGTAGGTACCCGGAGTATCTACTCATGGTAAAAAATCTTAAGCAAAAAAAGAGTCGGAATTGGAATTGAAAATTTTGGAATTGGAATTGAATTGGAATTGATAAATTTGAGGTGGAATTGGAATTGGAATTGACCAAATGGAATTGAGTGGAATTGGAATTGAGAAAATGGAATTGACCCCGTGTCTGATTATCATTATTATTATATGTAATATATGCTTATTTCTATAACTAGAAGACATTGAATGTAAAAGATGAACTCAGAGATGAGATTGACAGTAGATGACAATCATTCTGATGGTAAAAGATCCCCAGAAGGATGTATGACGATAGGTCACTGGAGAACTGTCTCCTTTATCTTCTTCTTCATCTGTTGTTTTATCCATCTGGTGTCATTTGGTACACCCTACTGGTACGAAACAACCACTGACCAGGAAGAATACATTTCGTTTGGTCTGTGGGCCTTCTGCCAGACTGCCTTCTATAGTACAGATGTGAAATGTGAAAGAATTCACACAGGAAGACCTTCTCAACTCAGTACGTTCTCTTTCAAGTTATAGTCTCTTTACATGAGTTTCTTGTAGTTTCTACTTTAAAAAATGTTATGTTGCTAAATGTCTTTAAAGAACAATACCTTGCCCCCCCCCCCCTCCCCAGCTAATAGTTTTGAGTTAAGCAAAGTATTCATTGTTTGTATTTAAACTGGCTACAAATATTTTGTGAAAGTGTATGTTTCTGTTCTCGTTTGGAGGGTGATCCAATTAGTTCATAATTAAGATTATTTTATAAGAAAGGCTCTTGACCCGCGATATATATATATATATATATATATATATATATATATATATATATATATATATATATATATATATATTAATATATATATTTAACTTCCTAATTTAATTAACTAATTAGATAATTGCGTATTATTCTATTATACTATCAAGGCTTTGAAATGCGGGCCTTCCAGACCAATATGACCTTAGCCCTTATTGCTAATGTGATGACCTTTGTCCTTTACGTGGTTTGGTTCTGTTTTGGGAGAGGAAAGGGTACAATAGCCTATCTGACGCCAGCAATGAATGCTTTTGGTGGTAAGTATTAATATATTGTCATTATATTTCTACTGGAGACAAGAGCAAAAGTATTTACATTTCTCCGAGATCTGGGTATTATTTACATGCTTTAACCTTTAAAGACTAGTACATACAAACAGCAACACTCACACACACACACAGATATATATATATATATATATATATATATATACATATATATATATATATATATACAAAATGTCCAATTATTTTTGATCAATTAATAATATTATAATTAATTAGTTCAGAATTTTGTTAATATTTTCTTAATTTATTTTTAATGGGGAAAGCTGTTCCAACAAGCCTCTGTATTTTCCTTATCAGTATATTAACAATATATTTTAACAACATTCTATTTATATAATATCATATGTTGACTAAATTGACTTGTATTTTATTGCATTGTAATCGACATCATAATCGGAACTTTTATCTATAAGTTTATCTGTCCTATAAACAAAAAATATTTATCCGTTTTCAGGTCTAGCAACTGTCATAGCCGTATCAGTATTTGGCGGATACTTTTCAACAGACGCCAGTGTCTTAAGTTGGTCATTCATTTTGGCCTGTACTAGCGGAGGAATACAACTTCTTACTGGCCTAATCACACTACTTGCAGTTCCTTGTGTGCGTGTGTGAAACATTCTAAAAACAAAGTGCACAAATTAAACTTAATGATGTTCGATTAGCTGCAATATTTCTGACTATTATTTCATGATTATTGTTACGAGACAATTGATGTTAGTTTATACTGTTAGATAATGTTAACGATTGACGTTTTTAAATGGCAAATATTAGGAGGCGTAGTTATTCAAGGGATTGTATATTTAACTATATTTGTGAAAGTGTTATATATTACAATATGTATATATAACAATGTATGCGTTTTTCCCCCATAGAAAATTGGTATATTTCTTCAAAGCAAAGTTTATACACATCCATTGAATATATTTAGTTTCAGAGAAATTTTTGTACTCGATAAATATATGTTCTGGTAATAAAATAATAATTGACAGTTATATATCGCCCTATTCAGCTAAGGAGCTATATGTTATTATTATCCCCGACTCAGGCCTGTTCCAATCCAGCACACCTCAACTCCCAGGGGAGCATACAACCCATGCTGCCATTATAGCCGCAAAGCGTTATTGGAACACATAGCCATCGCGTCCTGTCAGGTTCTCATTTTCC
The DNA here is from genome assembly GCA_025642065.1 of Paralvinella palmiformis. Taxonomy (NCBI): domain Eukaryota; kingdom Metazoa; phylum Annelida; class Polychaeta; order Terebellida; family Alvinellidae; genus Paralvinella; species Paralvinella palmiformis. The sequence goes on from JAODUP010000222.1 coordinate 16,226, forward strand.
TAGATGAGTGAACCAGTCGCCACATGACGGCATTGCAGGTCCCCGAGCCTCGAACCCGAGACCCTTCGGCTATCAGTCTTACGCTCTAACTAATTGCGCTATCACGGCTCTAAAAAGGGTATAATTCTATAATATACACACACACAGATATATATATATATATATATATATATATATATATATATATATATTTAAACAAATGACACTGTTTACATTAAGTCATATCATTGATGTTCTGACGTTGCCATCTTCGTATTCAATCTATTACTAACTGAAAACTCGATTACAAGATTATAAAACAATCGTCTTAAAGAATTTCAGTACATAGTTTTCTTTCGCCATTTCATTAACATACGAGGCTGCTTAAACCAAACTATAAAATAAGCGTTTGTTTCGAAAATACACGTTTGACTGATCACTTATTTACATCATTAATACCCGCTAATGGAAGTGGCTTTCAGCAACATCCGGTGTGTGTCTGGTTACAAAATGGCGGCACCGACAGACAGTCAAATAACCAGCACTTTGAACCGGATTATTTCATATCTGGTTGATCGTATTCATATTTTGACATAATTTATAATTTGTGGAAGGATTAAGTTCGAAGTTTGAAAATAGATATACTATTTAATTAAGTAAAAAAAAAACTTATTAAGCGTTGTATATTTATATACAAAAGCCTTGCACCCGGGGCCGTCTTAATAGCATTATAGGCCCATGTGCGAAGTAGTACACTGGGGCCCCTACCTACTCAACCACTAGCAGGAATAAAAATGTAAATAGTCAATAAAATATAGCATATATTTAGCGTATTGATACTTCCAACAAAGATTTGTAAACATTAAAAAACATATAAATATAAGCAACATCATTGTTATTAACTATCAAGTGAGTTGAAATGATGCTAACATTTACGCCTTTACGTTACGTAGTGCCTGACATCCGTACACAAACAAGTACTGCAGAAAACAAATTGCCAGAATACGCATATTACCCGCAACAAACATCAATTATCATATTTTTAGCAACAAATTAGTTAATACTTCAAGAATAAAACATGACACGAATTTCAATCGATATTCATTAACTTAAATACGATAATTTCATACATCTTTGCGCAACCACGCTATCACGAACAACAAAATAAAGTTTGTGATGTCACTGTTGATTTATTTCAAGTTTGACCTGATCTTCAGTACCACTTCGATACGAGGACATGTAAAGGCAAGGATTGAAAAACGACCCACTTCCATTAAAATGAATGCTATAAGAAAGCTTTACTGTTTGATTCAAATGATGTTGACAAGGAAATAAATATTGTCCACGAGTGAACCTAAATACTTAGGACGACATTAGATGCCTAATCCTCACAAGATGACGACCTGAAAGCTGAACTACTGTCCACCGATGACACGACGATCGGAGAATTCTCTTCCCACGACCTTCTCTTTGACATCGGGTTATCTCTGCATAATTCCAACGCAGTAGACATATCCCGGTGGAGTAACTTTAACGTTCAGGTAAAGAAACTCATGGAAGTCCGTAAAACACTAACGAATAAATGGCATTAATCAGCACTTTGAAATTTAATATGTAGGTGATCGTTTACACATTTTGACAATATTTATTATATTTGTGAGTATAGCTATATTAGTCCTCAAAATATTTTCTGAGGGTGGACTATCCCTTTAAGCTGTCTAGTGTGAACATTCATGCAAAGCATAGTCAGGTCAACATTAGCATCAGAATAACAATATTTTCCAAATATTTCTAATATGTGCATTGTACTTTATTTTGGCACTTTGATATGTTAGCATCATCTAGCATGGATAGGACTATTGCTGTTCTAAATAATTCAACTAAACAACAGTTCCATATCTATTAAAAGAGTAGATCTTTTGACTATTAACAGCTTGATTCCGTTGTGTAATACCTTTATGTATGTTTAGTGTTACAACCCCCACTTTGTGGAATAACTTGCCGGCAGATATTAGAAATGCGTCGTCTGTTTAATTTTTTTTTATCTGTTCTAAAAACAAGGTCGCTTTCACACATAAATAATAACTATCTTTTAAATCGCTCATAAATAATAATATGCGATATTTATATAGCGCCCTATTCGGCTGGAAACTGCTCTAAGTCGCTTTACAATATTATTATCCCCGACTCAGACCTGTTTCAAACCAGCACATATCTCAACTCCCAAGGGATCATACAACGTATGCTGCCATTATAGGCGCAAATCGTTCCTGTCAGGTACTCATTTTTATGGATGAGTAAACCAGTCGCCACGTGACAGCATTGCAGCTCACGGAGCCTCGAACCCGAGACCGTTTGGCTACGAGTCCTACGCTCTAACTCACTGCGCTATCACGGCTCCTATAGGGTTATTACAGACATAGTATTTGGAGTATTACCATATTACATATTATCTGTACAGTGCCTTTGAATTATAATGCACTTAATATATTTTACTGCCATGTCTGTTTTGCTTGATGACCACAATCATACCTACAACGTTATGATCGCCTAATCATAATACACTAGCATAACGATACCAAACATTTGTCGTACGTAATGACCTGATGCCTGCTCAATCAATTCATTTTTCAGCATTATAAATATTTCAAATTTAGCTATAAACAACGATTGTATTATGTACATGTATTAGTTCATCATTCTAATTAAATCAAATTTGATGCTAGGATTATGTATTAAAAACGTTCACAAATCATTATTTAGAAATATAATGCACCTATACTGTACAAGTCTTCTGCAACTAATTCCAGGAGAATAAAACACCATTGTTTCCCACCATCTGTGTATATTTGTTGCCAATTATGTATACATGTATTGCACAATGTAAATTGAAAATATTCTTCTTCCTTTTCTTCTTCATATTTTTGTTCTTGTTCATTATTTTATGTTAATGTACTACGTATTGCTATACACCATGGGGCGCCTCCGTGGTCTAGCGGTAGTGTGCTGGACCACAGATCACTACCACCCGTGTTCGAATCCCGGCGTGGGCATATCTGACGGTTGTTTCGTCTTTCACTTCGTCTCATTACCTTTGGAAGTCGCTCGGCCCATTTAGCCTACCTTGTGACAAAAGTGGCCGTAAAACATCAATCATCATCATCATCTATACACCATGTATATTTGCTACCATCACATATCTTTTGTATATAACAGCTTGTTTGGCAATGGACAGCGGGGATATCGGTTATTGATGGAATCATTCATCATTAAATACGATGGCAGGCAGCATTTCGCTTAATCAACTCAGGACAGAAGCTGATTATAACTTGATATCTCTGTATGAAGATGATGATGAGGGTGGCATGGCTGGTGACTCACCATTTCATTATATTATTAAAAACGGTTGTAATTGTTACGAGCCAGTTCAGTTCTCAAATTTGATTAGCATTGTGCACAGTTCAATTTTAGAGGTTTTTAATCAAACTGGGAGTCCTTCCGAGATTTTGTGAATTTCAAAAATTTAAACTCGTTTTATTTTATTGGGGGGTGAATGAGGGTTGTCGTTGTGAAAATGATCAGTCTCTGGTGCTTCCAGGATACCATAGCCTCATAACTCGTTTCCGTAAAAATCGATCCGAATGTGGTGTAGGTCTCTTTGTGAAAGATAATCAAAATTCCAAAATACGTGATGATTTAAGCGTTTTTATTGCCCATGTCTTTATTTATTGAAATTGTTTCATCGTCCAAATCATCAATTGTTGGAGTAATTTACAGACCAAATACTGCACCTAAAACAGATGTCGATATATTCTCATCCACACTCCAAGATATATTGGATATTATAAATAACGAACATAAACACGGTGTTATTATCGGGGATATGAACGTTGATTTATTGAAATTTGGATATCATCCTAAAACAGACGAATATCTTGATAGTATTTTTTCGCATGGTTTCTTACTAGTAATAACAAAGCCCACGAAACCATCATCATCCAATCTTATTGATCACATTCATACCAATAATAAATCTAGTCTTGCTGATCCTGGTGTTATCGTCACTGGTGTGGCTGATAACATTTTCTATGCACAAAATTTTAATTAACCTGTACCAAGAAAAATTGTTACAGACAAATAAGATACTTTTCTGCGGCAAACATAAATAGATTTTAAAATTACCTAAAGGAAGCCGATACTAATAATATTCTAAACATTGACTACTCAGAACTTGCATATGATGACCTCATGAAAGTTTACAGAACTGCATTTGAAAAGTCCTTTCCTTTAGGCTCAGTTAAGATACGCCAAAAAATACAGAAAAAAAGATCCCTGGCTTACATCGGGGACTTCTCACGTCATCTAAGCACAAAGCCAAACTTTTTCAAATAAATTAAAAATCAAACCGAACATAACATTAGCATATTTAAAATGTATAATAACGTTTTCAATAAAGTGAAACGTAACAAGAAACTGCAATACTACAAATCAATGCTGGATGAAAATAAACATGATATGAAAAAACCTAGTCCATATTAAAACGAGCTATTGTAAAACAAAATGACAAAACAAGTTTGCCTCTTTCGTTTTCAATTAATGGCCAAACTGTAACCAATTAATTGGAGGCAGCCGACGGTTTTAATGATTACTTTTCCAAAATAGGCAATTATTTTGATATCAGTTCTATAATAAAAATTTATAATTATTCAGATTGTCATACGTCCAACAAACTATTTATTCCCATCTTTCCAATGTAACATCAACATTTGTACGTATATCATAAAGTGATTTGCTTAACTACGAAGCATCACGTATACATCCTTCGCAAATGTACTGATTCAGATTTATACTAATCTTTCTCATTTTGATGATTTACATGAAACTTAATATAGTATCTTTTTTACAGCGATCTGTAAGTTATTTTAAACCAGTAATACATAAACCAGAGCATATCTGTCATTAGGAGACCATGCTTTATTCAGTTATAACAGATCATAAAAATTCATTAAAAAAACAAACAGCATGAATCCGGAAAATAATATTTTCCCAAAGTGAAACATAAAATTGTAAATATACAGTAAATATTTGAATTATATATATATATATATATATATATCAGCTATAAGAATATTTAGCATGAACACATTAATTTCTCATTGTCGTCTTTTTTATGAACCATTGGAATAGCTTTTATCATAAATCACAAATCTCAAAACCTATTAAAACATTATCTCCATTCAATAAAGAAAAAAGTTCAAATCCAGATTCAGTTTTTCTTATATGGCGACCTATTTCTATATTTAACGGGGCAATTACATTACCATACAACTTTGTTATAATCTGTTTATATTTGGAGAGTAATGTTGATATAACATTCCACCATAAGTAATTTTTATTTGTTTATTTAATCAGTGTCTGTTTTAATGGTATTTTAGCGTGTTATCCAGAGTAGATTGCCGCCATTGCATCATTGTGTGCCATTTCAGGTCATCTAATTCTCACCTCACTAACCGTACACCATCAGTTACAATATTATGGTGTACACTGTCTATAAGAATGTTAGATCATTGTTTAGCCTCGATCTTGGTCAACCTTGAGATATATGATCGAAAGACAATCATTGGAGAAACATCTCATAAAAACAGCTAACTTAATACAGAAATCAAATACTAACCCGAAACATAATATACAGCAGACATGTTAAAAACGTGTAGAAATATATAAATTTCTGTGAAATTCATTTATCATACTTTAATAACCTTAAAGTGAGTTTATACGTTAATTTCTGAATCTTTAACTTATTTATAATAATAAGTTTCCTTAACATTATTGATCACATAACAACAATAGTTGTTTGAGGCAGCTTTATTTTTATCAATATTAATAAGTAGACAAATTTCTTGTTTTATCACATCTTCATTATTTATGCCAATATCATGTTATGGTGCTATGAGTATATGCAGAAAGAATTAGCTTTTCTTAGAAATGACTTCTTTGTTAATCTCTTAGAGATATAAACTTTTAGATAAATACCTTTATCGTGATATTCTGGGGGGCGTAATTCAAAGATGATTTTAAATCATATCTGAAATCATAGGCACAGTGATGTTTATTGATGTTTGAATGATCAGTTAGTTGTTTTTAAAGTTGGATCAATGATACTGACAGTATCAGATATTGTATTAATATTTCAATGACATATAAGTATCAAATCATTATCTATTTTAGACTATAAACTATATCAAATGACCATAAACTTAATTCGTGTCCAACAGTTAGCCAATGTAGATTTTTTAAATAATGGACGATATGATCATATTTTCAAATATATATTTCCAGTTCTTTGATTAAACATAATGAATAATATGCTCTATCTATATACCATTACTTACTACTATACTTTGTTTAGTTTAGACGAATAAAATAAGGAGTTTAAGGTGGAAATAAATTTAAGTGTTAGATGTCGATAAATGTATATATATATATATATATATATATATATATATATATGAAGACTTTTATAATTTTATACTTTTATAATTTATGTCTATAATTAGCAGAAGAGCAGTAAGGAAAGTCATAACTAGTCATGAGTACTACGACTACATGAGTACTATGACTACATAGTACTATGACTACATGAGTACTCTGAGTACTGTAATTGTCAGTTCAGCATCTACCCACCAATATAAATATTCTGTAGTCTACTATTTATGGGATTAGAGCTCAACAAACTGATTTTTTTATCTTGTTCAATGTTAATAATGTTTAATTAATAATTATTCCAGAACCCTAGTGAGTGTGTGTGAATGTGTGTTAGAAATTGTATTTGTATGAAGTGCCTCACAAATTCTTTTCTCCCAGTAGGGGCAATGACAACATTTATTCTCCATTTCTGAGTATTCACTTGTCGTACCATTAGAGAGTATGAAGCATTAGATGTTTGAAACCCCATTTATCTGCGAATGCCCTCAAGTCTGTGGCAAATGCATTCATTGTATCGAGCATAGATTATGGCAACTCATTACTCATAGGAAAATTAGACTGACGTGTTAACTAACTGCGATGCATACAGAACTGTACTGAAAGATATGGTGACAAATACCCACAAGTATTGTAATCACATACAACCTGTACTTAAACGTCTCCTTTGGTAACCACCGAAACAAGGCATTGTATTCAAGTCACATACAAAGTGGTGTATGGCTTATCCCCACCTTCTATATATCTAAACTGGCACAACTGAAACAGTCTGGTCGTCAACTGAGATCAGATCATCTATCATTAGTGAAGATCTCAAAGACCAGACTCAAATCCTACGGAGATGCTGCTTTTAGTGTAACTGGACCAACTGCACGGAATCACCTCCCAGAACACATAAGATCCAGCTGGACCATAGGAACTTTCAAATCCTAATTGAAAATGTATTTGATATTGCCTTTGGCGACGTCTGCTAATAATGTTAATTATTATTTTCTATTTATTAAACTATATACGGCGGCTTAGTCGATGATTGACATTTTATGTCAATATTTGTTCACATGGTAGGCTAAATGGGCCGAGTGACCTCCAAAGGTAATGAAGCGAGGTCAAAGAAGGAACAACCATCAGATATGCCCACGCCAAGATTCGAACACGGTGGTAATGATCTGTGGTCCAACGTGCTACAGCTAGACCATGGAGGCGCCCATACAGTGGCTTAGAATGGTATAACTAGTTTTGGCACTTTATTAAGTATGCCCTGTCATGGTAATAATGCTAGAATTTACACAATAAAGTTGTTGTATGAAGACTAGAGATTTGTACCAAATCTGTCTACATATTATCAGTTTTGATACTCGTTAACTCACCTGGTTATGATCATGATAGGGATCCTGACCAATTATAACCACTTTCACCTTGAATAAATTATAATAGAATTTTACACTTTTTACATTAAATATATGTTTACTAAATGTATATAAATATTAAACTGATTTGGAGTTTTATTATGAAGAATATACACAAGCACCAAGAAATATAAAGGTCATGATAAAGTTTCATATATATATATATATATATATATATATATATATATATATATATATATAAAATCAAAAACCTGTTAGAGACTTAATTAACTTTATTACTACATCATTACATGATTAGCATTTTATAAATTTATATTGGAACAATGTTTAAAAGTACCATATCAGAAGTCAAATGTTTACATTGAAGACTTTTCTGATAAATAATGAATTAAATGAATACATATAAAAACATGCACACACACACACATATATTCTGACTCCACACAGGAAGATAAAAGGTACATAAAATACTCAGAAATGTATTATAATTCTGATATGCTCTGTAACAAATAAAAACAATGACAATTAATATTTTAACAAATTTCAATCAAAACACTGATTTCATACAAAAACACAATTATTATATCAAGTCGGTGTTGGCTAGATATCAATTATCTCACACTGTCAATCATTTATGGCACAGCTTTTAAAGCCTTTAAATAAATAAAATTACTATTATATTATGTAATATCTACCTGACTCACCTCATTATACCTCGTTAGATTAAACACATTAAATATCAAACTAGTTGGTGGTAATACGTCATTCTCCTCGTATTCCTTTTGTAGCCAAATTTCCATCTTCTTGAAGTTAGGTGTACTGAAGCAGGGAGCGAGTATCCTCTTCCATTCTGGATCAACCAGTAAATCAGAAAGCCAGGACTTAGAATCAAGAGATGACAGATGACTGCTCTTTGATGCCACTAAGAAAAAATATAATATATATATATATATATATATAGAATCCAGTCAATTTTGTGTAAAATGACTAATGTGATTAATTCAGTTTAACTGTTTTTTGCAGTCCAAATCGAACATTCATACTGTTCCAAGATTATTACATTTGTTCTTCTGATTATCATATAATTATATGAACCATTGTAATAAGTTCTTTTTCAAACTCCTATAATTTCTACAATAGATATTCCATCTTATAACAACAAACTACAGATTCCTGGTTGTTCCATCTTTAAGTCCATCCGCTCTCAACTATCGAAGTCTGGAGTAACGTAATTTGGTATCCGTATCTAGTTCACAGTTCTAATCTGAATGATTGCTATCTTCCTGGATTACCTCACGCAATTACCATAAATAATTAGGTATCCTCATACATGATTCCCTGATATTAATTCATGTGGTTAAATAAAAGCAAAAGCTACTAAATTTATATTATCATATTTAATAAGGAAATCGACTGCTTCAGAGGTGACAATTTATCATTTTATTTAAGTGCCACAAGTTCATTATAACTTTATAAGCTCAATGAAAATTAATATATCAGATGTTAGAATAGATACATATAATACTAACAGTATAATAGTTGGATTAATTTATGGTTCAATCATTGTTAAAAATATAAATATAGTCCAGCAACAATGCTCCCCAGGATCTTGATGACGGTATTAGATTGTATAGGTTCATATACCAGATGTCTAACTAAATGTCCTTAGAATATTATATATATATATATATATATATATATATATATATATGGCTGGTTGTCATTATGTAAAAGCTATGTTTACAATTGTAAAACAAATCTCTTAATTATCTATCAAGTCATGACCACAAAAGTTACATCTAAATGACCATCTCTTTGATAAATCACAATCTTATAAAATTATCACTTTCATTTGCCTTTACTCTTGTGTATTATGTAAAAAGATTTCTACCTTACCAACATTGTCTGACTCTACAGATTTCTTCCGTTTATTTGTAGACCCTGTCGAAGAAATATTTGTTTGTAAATTAGAGAATGTTTTGTAAACTAAAACAATTTGATGTGACAAATGAAATCTAAACTAGCAAAATAACATTAGACTCAATGATAATCCAAATAGTCTCCAATATATTATTAAAGAAAGAAACTATAAAACGCTCGACTTTTATACTGTTCAGTTAAACCATTATACTACCAGAGTGTCCCAAAAGACCAGTTATTAAATGATATACATCAATACAGGACTATAATATATGTGATGGTTTAGAGAATCTGGATCATACAAATACAGGATATCTTACATATTCTAGATAGGGTGGCCATTTCTAATTTTCTAAAAAGGAGGACATGTTGCTCCCAAAAGGAGGACTTTGCTCCCAAATGGAGGACATGGTCACAGGCTACCAACTTACCTTTAATCTTCTTTAATAATATATCGGAGACAATTTGGAGTATATTTCCATGCCGGGCTAGTGTTGTCTTTTTGAGACGAAAATTCACCAAATGTGTGTTTGCATGCCTGATCAGCAAGCCAATTAAAAAATCTTTTTGTGCTTGTTTTTTTCCGGGGAAATCGTTTTTTCCTGCTCCATACTTATACTTATAATCCGCGATGTAAAGCTGACTGCGAGTGCCTAAAGCATGTGAATCCGAATGTGTATGAAGGAATATAATAATGGAAACCTGACACCAAATATATTATACATCAAAGAATATTTGCACCATAACAATAAGTAAAAGTTTTTTCCTTCTATTTGGCCCAATAGCTTTTTTACTTCAGTTTTTATATTTACTGATTATGAGGATTGTAGATGGGGCGGGTTTATGCCCAACATACCCCAGGCACATTGAACCATCTCATAGACAGATTCATCTCTAATCGACTTGAATCAATCTATGCAGACTATACATCAGCATCAAAGGATTGGTACCAGAAGACCACTGTAGTTGGACATAATATCCTCAACAACTACGTTTCTGGACTTACACAAGGAACTTCAATGGCCGTCATCCCTATCACTCTGCCTTCACTGTCAGCAAGCATATAATCCAGTACATTATCTGCTCAACTGCCCAGCCAACCTGAAGCACCAGAGAATACTAAAAGGTCATCTCCGCCCGGAAGACTACAAACTTCCAATAGACAACATTTATATATATTCTCATCTCTTATTCCACTTAATTTTTAGGATAATTTCCATCTCAACATTTTGTATATAATATCATATTTCAGGTAAATTGTAAAACATATTAACAGGAATGTGGCTATGTAATGTCTGTGGGACTGATGTTGAAGTAACTCGGTGCAGTATAGAGTGTGGTGGGTGGATTCATAAGCACCGCTCAGGTGTGTTAGGTTAACTAAGTACAATTGGCAATAGATATGTATGTGAGATACAGTAAAGTATGGATATTGGAAATTAAGCGAGTTGGACATTTCTTTTATCACAGGATATGCCGGGTGGAGATGCAAATTCACCATCAGTGGTGAGTGTGCTGTGCATTGGAAAAGTTGAGAGAGTCGTCATCGATCTTGACAAAGGATGCGTCACTGAAGTTAAAAGGGAAGGTGTATGTGACCTGTGCGAGGATCGTAATGATGTATGGTAGTGAGACTCGAGTTGTGAACGTAGAGAGGCTGAGAGAGCAGATTCGATGGTTTGAGTGGCCAGAGATCAAAATGCTGCAATGGATGTGTGGTGTGTCTCTAAAAGAAGGACGATGGTGACTGGGAAGTGAAGAGAAGTATTTTGTTTAACTCATACAACGTTGTTATGTTGACCATGTTGGCATCACTAGGCTGAAGCAGTAGATGAGAATGAATAACTTTTCACTTGTTGAAATTTGGAGTAGAGACCCCTGGCTGTCGCCTATTGTGCACAGCCACCCGGTGTTGACTTCTGTCGTGTCTTTATTCTTGATGGTGGTGTTTATGGGGAACTTTCAGGAGAGTTGGAGTGATGGTGTCTGGTCAAAATGTTGATTTTCTTATAATTAATGCTGCCAGGTGATGATTTGGGAGTTTGTAACATACAGGAAGGAGATTAACTTTTAGTCTTCTTTGGTACAATGGGCAGGGTTGAAGTAAAAAAAATTAAAAATAATTTGTTTTAAATAAAATAAATTGGATTTATTTGATTTTTTAAAACTTTAATGGAGCTTCTGAGTTGAATACTTGGTCCCTATTAAATAGACAATTCGGAAGCTTTATTGCATTCTGAGTGGAAATAGCCTGAACATCTAGAAATGAGGCAACAAAAAAGTATTTTAAAACTTTTATTGAACAAAAACAATGTGTTCTCATTGTCACAAATGGTATGAAATTATGACCATGTATTACAGTTAAGACCAGGATATATCAACAGGCATAGCTTCTATATTCTGTACATTGCTAGAGAGTATATATATATATATATATATAAATTTATAATAGGTGCCTGGACAACTCGGCCCAGACAGCTCAGCCCCAGTTGTCTTGGACAGCTCCAGTTGTGGGGCCGAGTTGTCCAAGACAAAAGATTTGTAAGTTAGTTCATTAATATTTGTGTGTGTATATATATATATATATATATATTAACAGCTTGGTGGTCATTTACTTGCAGTGCAAGACTGATATGGAATAAGTGCATGCCATGTAGCTTGGTGGTCGTTTACTTGCAGTGCAAGACTGATATGGAATAAGTGCATGTAGCTCTGTGAAATGTAGCACTGTATTATATTGAATATGCTTTTAACAAATGTCACCAACAATTAACTATCAATCAATTTATTTTATACGGTTAAAACAACATGACAGGATAATTATAACATGGGCACATACACCTTCCCACACGAACGTAATAATTTAGAGGTAGATATTTCTCTATCTGTGTATTTTATGCAAATCCTACTGAAGAGTTGTAGTAGAAATAACAATAATTCTGAGGATATCACTATACTGTTTGGAGCCACTGGTGTGTATCACTTATGGGTTAAATAGAAGTAAACCATTTCAATATATCCAAATCTAATACGCAGTAGCAAATCACCAGACACATATGTATTTCGCCGAAACTCGCGCTAAATACTGGATATGGGTCAATTAACTATCTATCAATTGATATTTGCTCTGTCAAGCATGTAGTTGAGGTGCATATGTAGTTTGGCACCATGTTGCGTATTTTGATACTCTGTAGTCTGTTTTTTTTTTCAGCGCGACATTTTTTTATCTTAATAAAGAGAATCTTTCAATAAGTTTGACTTTTTAAAGACATTCAGAAATTATATTATATTTGTCCGGTGAGCCTGGTGGTTATATCATTTATCATTGGGCTGAGCTGTCTCATCTCAAAAATGTGAAGTGTCTATTTATTTTCATTATTTAGAAACTGTAAATATTATTTAATCTGCAGCACAATGTACAAACACAAATACAAAATTTATTTGATGCCGTTAAAACAACATGACAGGAACTAACAACACATTTAGCACAAAAACGTTTAACACACACATTTACATTTGTCAGAATATACACACTTCTATCTGTCCAAAGATTAGTATCACATCACTGTATTATTTTGACAAATGCCACCAACAACTATCAATCAACTGATATTTGATCTTTCAATCATGCGAGTGTTTGGCCTACGTTTGATGCTAGCTCCACCCAAGTGATTCGATGTTGCGCTTTACTACAACACACCGTTGTCATATCATTTAACATTGGGCCGAGCTGTCTCATCAGCGGGGCCGAGCTGTCTAGGATTCATATAATACACACACACACAAATATTAATAAATAAATTTATATATTTGTTTTCTGGGTCGAGCTGTCCAAGCACTGGTGTTGTCTATCTGTTTGTTTTTGATTTGGTAATAAATTGTATTTTAACCATTTTATATTAAATTAAGAATAATTAACTATTAAGCCTTTAACTTTAAGGCGGTGGTTCCCTAGGCTAGGCCCAGGGCGAAACTAACTGACGGGCGAATAGTCCACTTCCAGTCTATACTACACTTAACTCTTATAACACTGTTTGTCGACTATTATCAAATTATGTCTATACTAACTGTACTTATACTAGATCTACTTACTAATACTACTATTACTAGTCTCACTAGAGAGTAGAGTAGTCAGTAGAGACTACTAGTACTACTTAGTAAGTTAGTTACTAGATCTACTACATCTAGACCCAATCACCCGTTCTATAATATAAGAATAGCAGAGAGAAAAACACATTAGCAAATAATTTGGTACCATGTACTTCAGCAGATGCCTTACGCTTCCGGGGCATAACGTAGATTTACCAAAAATACCTAGGGGTTGCGCTAAAAGTTCCTACAATGTATGAAGACTTGTAGAACAGATTATGTCAGCAATAATTATTGTTGACAAAACGACGGAAGTGCCTAGCACAACCATTGAAAGTAGTGTATCATTGAGCTACATAACATAACACCAAAAGCAACATGTTTTATTAAATCTTTCCAAAATAACGACTATTTGACGCTAGTAAAACGAATTATCGTAATATAACATCATAATAGAAGCCTCGAGAATGAGTGACCGAATTTGTTGTTTACAAACATTATTAATATCTCCTGGGTGGTTAAATATGCGCACGAATCTGTATCTGTTAATGAGTCGGGACTACTTACAATGTTTCAGCGGGCGGGACGCTCGCTCCATCTGACGCTTTGCCGCCGCTCCAACTATTTGTGTTTGTCCTCCGAAGGTATCGTCTGTTGGATTTTGCGGTCGTTTTGGGTGTCTCTGAGCTGTTCCAAGGTATGGTTTAGTTAGGTTTTTTACACACGCGTGAAATGCAATAGAGCTGGATAGCGTTTCTGGTGTGCTTTTCGCAATATTTGCCGTGGAAATGATAGGTTTTCCTCGTTTAGGTGGGAGCGACCTCCCGGTGACAAGCCATGCTATCCCAGACAGTATTGGGCTGGTTATGGCGTCCCCTAAAAATAGTCGGCTCTGTTAAAGGCTTTATATTTAGATTAGGCACCGAGCTTTATTTAGCTACAACTTATCACATTATAGCCGTATCATTTTCTTTTAGTTTCGGATGGTTATATATATAATTATATTACAGAGAGAGTACTGTAACAATATATCTTGATTAGACTTCCTATGACTATGCGGCTCTACCAGTCAATGGCTGTAGCCCACTGACTGAGGCTGTGCCTGTGGGGGGGTCTTCAGCAAGACCGAGTCAGTTCTACCATTGAGCCAGTGTTCGGGTTATTTTACCACTCAGTTAATATATATCTACCGTCTAGTTTGTGATGTCGTTTCGTGTATTTCTTAATGGTTTCCGTTTATTTTAAGAGTCAATTATGCACATTAATCTTACGCAGATGTTTGAAAGCCAGAACTGAGTATGCAGTCTTCTAGTCTAGTGTTTGAACATGAATTTTTTCCTCACTTTTTAGACTAATTTGATACATGTGATAGCCCATTACCTTCACTATGTGTCTATTCTATTATAAACGCCAATCAGCCAAGAGGCCTAGATTACTATTTTTTTATTGTTCGTGACATCTTGATTGTAAAACCTTTTCACAATATTTGACGTGCTGCTAGCGAACCAACACATACGCCAGATACTTGTTGTATGTGTTATTTGGGAGCTTCACACCACCTTATCAGTGACATATCTGCCCCGAGGACAAATCTTCCGCACATTGTTCACGGCTAACACTGGAGATATTTTCTAGGGTGCGGTATGCAAGTGAAGAGAATGGCTGATAAATAAAGCATTTTCCACACATAATGCCTCAATAATGGTCAAGTAGAGATTGTCTAACAATATTCTCCAGTCTTGGTAAATACAGTATTGTTTAGTTATGATAATCTCTCTATTAAGCAGTCCATAATTACTCATTTACTGTAGCTGACTATGGCACAGTTAATGAATGGTACAATTCCATTTCCCCCCTCACCCCGGCTCTGGTCTGCCTTATACCTGTGCTTGTCAGTCTGAGAGCTGACAAGGCCTAGACCTCATTATGCTATGTTGCATCAGAGCCAGACAGTAGCTAGACTAGTACAGCTGTCCTCTCACTAGCTCTCCGAGCACATCTATGGATTTCTGAGGCAGCTCCCTCTGATAGACCGGGTGGTGCCATTTGTGTCCGTTTGTATTGATCGTATTCTGTCTGTTGCTTTCATGTATGCAAATTTTCAGCAAATGGCACACCACCACTAGGAGCTTTTTCCACTTCACGGTCCAAATAACAAGGTAAGATGAGGTTACCATTCTCTCTGGTGTCGCATCTAAACTGCCTCTGTTGGGCTTGTGTAATTTTTTGTTTGTTTCATTAATCCCAGGTCGCTAGTTGGGTTTCATGTGTAAATCTGTATACATTAAGCAGTTGCCTGAATATTTGATTTCTCAGCTAAGTGTCTTAATTCTCTTTTTTTAAGTCGGCACTGTCTGGGTGAATTATCTTGTCTTTTTAAAGGTATTTCTTTGTTGAAATTTTACAACACACTTGATGAATAGTAATGTCATCCTCACATTGAAAAGCAATCTCTCTCTCTCTGTTATTTAGTCTTTATGTTAAATGTTGGATATATATATATGTGGGCACACACACAGGGGTTTATGAAAGAATCTGCTGTATGTGTCATCATTTAAGTTAAGATGTTTTGGGTTGAGTCAGTAGACCAGCACAACATAATGAATCATAGTTTCTCACACCATGTGAATCTAACCTGTATGGAATATTTTGTGTACATGTACTCTGTTTAGAAATATTAGTTCACAGCATTAATGTAATGGAAATTATTTCCCACTGTTGTCCGCGGTCTATTTAGCCACAGAGCTATGTTATAGCTCTTACTGGCCTCTAAATCAGTTGTTATAATTTCCAATAATAGGTTTAAAATGCTCTTTCACATACACACACGTTATGAAGTACTCGCTGGTAACATCAGGAATTAGATATAATCCACTGTTTCCATTGTCAGTGTTTATATGGTGTGCTCTCTGTTCCTTCTAATTTGTTTAAATAATCTGTTATTATCACTGAATAGTTTAGAGTTAGCATATTTCAACCCCTGGTCACCAAATGACATCTTCTAAATTAAAACCTGAGTTTGTTTTTGCTAACAAAACTATATATATAGATATTGTGAATTAAATAGAATGTTAAATTCAGCTGTTCTTGTTTCTTACTTTAGTATCATACTCTGAAAGAACTGAATAGATAATGTCTTAATATTTGTATTATGTAGGTCATATTTGGAGAATAGTTTGTGTGTATGTTGATCATAGACTTAATTGTTTGCTTTATACATTGTGAATCACTATCATGTGAATGTCTGGGTTTGATTTTTGTCTAGTCTCACCACTGTCTAGTGTGTGACACAGATAGCATATACATATATTTATAGTATTTTGATCTCTGTTAGTAATTCAGAGGTGCTTGGTTTTGTCATTATTTATAAGTCTGCAGTTTTCTTTGCTTTATTTAATAAGTAATTAGTTTTGAAAAAGAAACTATTTCATTCTAAATGATAGTGTTCTAGGACACTGAATGGCCTAAATTGGGCCGATGTGTCATTACATAACATTCATCCATTTAAATGATATTAAAGCATCAAGCAACTACACAGTCATTATTTTATTTGGAATCAGCAGCTGGCCAAACCAATATTTTTTATAAAGAACATTGATTTGATTGGTACATTTGTGAGTTTCTAATTGTCAGAAGTATTCCTTGTAACATACATGCCACTAATAGTATCAAAGCACACATCTGTAATGATGAATATACTCCCACTTTTGTAGGTAATTTAAGAAATTAATTTCTATGATAATATAATAGTAATAATGTAACCAACTAATTTTAACTTATGGGGGAATCTTATTAAAGTAAATATCTGTTGTGGATATTCATCTTTGTCGATATGAATTACCTTAAAACAAACCAGTTAAACAAAAGACGAACATAGCTAGGGTATAGACAGATTCAATTACCCCTGGTGCCATCGTGCATCTGAAATTCACACTATGGTCTCAGGTTAGAAATCTAACTATCACTGTTGCATGTCGATTTACACGTGTAGTGGCCGATAAATGTCGTAACGGGAAGTTGTATTTAGGCTATTTACCTGCTATGTTGGGATTTTATTTATAGTCCATTAAGGGTATGTAATCTCCAGATCATAATTTTGCATTTAATAGGAATGACATAGACTTCAACCAATAGATATATAAACCACTAAACTAAGTTACGTTCAGCGCAATTTGTATGGCTGTCATGGTCCGGCCTGTCTAGTTCAAACTTATATTTTGTAGAACCGTTGCCATCTGACATGACATAGCAAATGTATAAAATCACTGATCACATATAGTATAACTCAATGGGTGATTCCTATTCCTATAACATTGGTATTCATACATGATAATATCAGAGTTTGAATAATTGAAGTTTGTTATATTACTATATCTATCTATGTATATGGATTGTAAATGTTCTTTGTTTTATACTCTGATGTGCTTTGAGAGAGAAATGGTTAATTGCTGTTCAAACTTGGGTGCGTTTAAAATGTTGTAAGGGTTTGGCAAATATTTAGAGAGAAATGATTAATTGCTGTTCAAACTTGGGTACATTTAAAATGTTGTAATGGTTTGGAAATATTTCAAACTGAGTCCCATGCCAGATTCGAATGTCACTTTTACGCGTGAAAGGTTTTTTTTGAGGGCACATCACTTGAAATCAGTTTTTTAGTTAACTTTTGCATTTAGTTAATATTCATGAAATGGAGCTTGTCACGGTATCATAATTACCAATAACACTGGATACCCTATAAATACACAGGGCGCAAAATAAAACATACATGGTGCAATTAAAGAAGGGCAGGGTGTTGTGCCATTGTGTAATGGCCTAGCTGGAACACT
The DNA here is from genome assembly GCA_025642065.1 of Paralvinella palmiformis. Lineage (NCBI taxonomy): Eukaryota > Metazoa > Annelida > Polychaeta > Terebellida > Alvinellidae > Paralvinella > Paralvinella palmiformis. Next base: position 34,890 of record JAODUP010000222.1, read on the forward strand.
GTTGATTCTCAGATACAAGTAAAAATATTTCCAAAACTTTTATATTCAACTAAAAGTTCAATTTTAAAATCATTTATTTATCCATTGAAACCCATGCTAAAAAATCCCGTACGAGTCAACATGACTAATGAAGGTTTAGCCGTGTCATTCATCTGGAAAGATCAGTCCGCTCAGTCATTGGGTTATATCCTGATAACTATTGTGTTAAATCCTTTGGAAAGACAATCATTCAGCTGAAATACTGATTTCAGTCTCTTTGTAAGATGAAATAATTTGTTGAAAAGATTTACTGTTAGTGACAAGTTGCCATCCCATATTAACAATAGGTGCCATAGCTTTTCTAACCTGAGACCGCAGTTGGTAACCGATGCAACGCATTTCGCCTGGATCAGTCTGTTGATACGAATTTGGAGGCTATGTTTGTGTTGTGTAACTTCAGTAATTACATCCATCTATTTAATACTTCTGTAAAATAAGCTACTACTATTAAATGGATTTTATAAACTGGAAGAAATCATGTTTATGGCTTACATACACACACATACACATTGACACAGATGTTAACATTAATGGGCATTAATTTCTCTGGAAGCTTAGTTTGTGTCAATATACAACTTAAACATAATAACTTACTTTACATGTGTACAGTTGTCAATTTTGTTTTGTTTTGATTACTCCCAGTGTGAATTTAATCCATGACCTGTTTTGCATCATAACTACTGAAGCATGTTTTACTTCATTGGTCTCATTTTATGTCATCCTCTGTTTGTGGTGTGCTTTTTCATGAAACAGTTAAATGTTATGGTAGAAATTTTACTATTAGCTGTGTACATAGCTGTTTATCCCGAGCACACGCAAACTTGACCTATATCAAATCAGACTTGACAACTGTCATATGTATATATATGTTAAAAATGAAAATTTTGGCAGGTAATTTTTATTGGGCTGCTTTCATAATATAAGCAAACAAATTAGCATTGTTTTGAACTGGCTGTTTGTTTTTTATATGTTTAAGTATGTGTTCATCTTAGAGCAAAAATTAAGTGAATTGAATTAATATTACATACTTCTAGATACTACAGTTTCTATGGATTTCTTAGTACAAGTTTTTATTTGTTGAAATATGTATATTAATGTATATTGTGAAAGTTGATTCTGTTTAATGTCTGTCTGCTGGATTTGACTGGATAGAAATTAGTCATGCATATATAAAAAAAATTAAACAGGATATTCTGTGGAAAAAATCTTTGTACAACAAATACTGACTTAGTAAAGTTCTTTCTTGTATTAAGTAAGTTTCTTGTGGATCACATCTGGTTTGAATATTTTGAATTCTCCTCAGCTAATGCTGCTAGTTGGTTGGTGAACTATCCTTGGGTTGTTAGTTATCTCTGATAAGAGGGGAAAAACTTCTGGCTTATCCTCTTCAGGATGTAGGTCACACACTACATACAGATGTGATTCACAGGGGCTCAAGGTCATTACAGTGTTTAGAATTCCATCCGTATCTGGTAAAAAATAGGTTACACAGGATGAGATTGCCACATGACTGGCAGGTCATAGTAACATAGTGGGCGTGGTGTTTTATGATGATAATGTTGTATCCAGATGTAGGTTTTGATGTGCCAATTATAGCTACAAAGCCTGGTGTTAAAGGGATGATCTTGTCTGATTGATTAGGGTATCTATCAGTGTCAGTTTTTACTTGATCTGTTGTTTAAGTGCCTGTTGCATATTATTGGACTACAAAGTTGTGCTTCATATAAGAAGTTTATGAAGAGAACAGCTCTAAATCAGCATCTTTTTTTAGTCTAATAAATACAGCTTTCTTACTGATGTTAGAATCTCTATTTGTTGACTTGTTGGGGAAGTAAAAAACACAGCCCCATAAGTGAAGTTATTCAGATACCCATTAATTACTTTGTATGCTGTTATACAAGTTTTTTGTAGTTATTAGTGACACCAACTACCATCAATAGGGATATATATATATATACTCTGACGATACATGATTTTAAATAATTTGAGTAATGGTTTGGATCTGTAGTAATTGGTATAATTATTTCAAGCCTGCTCTTATTAATTTAGCTTGCTCTGAATCTAATATTATGAGTGGGTGTGGAACGTGCACTTAGCTGTTAACTGCTCCATAAAGTGTGTGTGTGTGAAAAGAATGAGCGTCTGTAACAGCTTCACCTTAATTAAGATTTTAACCAGCCGAAGGTTCCAGGTTAGAAGAGTTGGCAGCTTACAGTTAACATCTAGAAATCTTTTTCACATATTCTTCATGATACCAAAGTGGGCGTGATATTATTAAGAATTTCTGCTTTCAATATAATATTTTATAACAAATAGAAGTAATTAATTGTATTTAAGACTTATTATACTTACACAGAGAGAGGGGCATATACACATTTATTGTGTTCTGTTATGGCCAGCTACCAGTACCAAAGCCAAGCATCCTAGTACACTATGACTCGATTGTCATTCACATTCAGTAACAATTCTTAAATTATGTCACCTGAGAATGAATAAAAGAACCATGCAATTAAAATATGATGGTCATGAAAACTTGGAAAATGTTAACAAAAATCTCATTTCATTCAGAAACTTACCAAAAAGCTATTGTATTTTACACAAGTAATTATTATTATATTCATCAGATATGGTGCACATTTTGCACCCAGAAAGAAAGCTGTTGTGGAGTTCCACCAAACTGGTACTACTCTGGGTTAGGAAATATAATATTAAAACTAAGCCTTGTCTTGAAAATGAAGTCTTCTAACAATACTTCTAGTTAATGATAATAAAATTATTATATTTATAGTTGAAGAACATAATATGTGATTATCTCTGAACTCAGCTTAGAGTAGTGTCAATATTTGGGTCAATCCAACATTTAAAAAAAGGTAACTAAGACGGCAAATTTACATATATAGATGGTGTTTAACATTTACTATGTAGTGTGGTACCCTGAAAATTATTATTTAGTACCAATATGTTCAGGTTATTGTCAGAACATTATAATGGAGGGGAAGGTCGTTTATCACGGCTCCCAAATTATACTATTGTTTGTGATAGTTACATCTCTACTTATTCTAGTGGTTAAACAATAATGTTTATAACAAATAGAATATTTACATGTAAAAAATTATCTGCACCGTCTATTTTCTAGTCCAGTTTCCTGGCATTTTACAGTACCCTTCTAGGATTGGTTATATATAAAATGATGTGGACTTTGGCTAGGTATAGTAAATGTCTTTAGATTGTGATTTTGTAAATAGCCTCATTCTGATAATTTTAGAAGTATTTTTTTTTAAATCTGGCTGAAGCATTAACATGTTAATAACATTTAAACTTTGATTCCAAATAGTGTTAACTTGAAATTATCCTCCCGCACATGATATGTTGTGATACACTGCCAGAGGTTAGCATTCCTCAATAAGTCATAGTGGGCTGTCACATCAAGTTAATAGGCTTAAAATTCTTTGTTTGTGTTATGCTATAAAATGTTAGTCTGTCCATTGTTCTTGTTTTGCCATTCACTGTCCACCTTTAGGATTAATAAAAGGCATTTAGTCTATAGGGAGTAATCCCTGGCCTGTATATTATCAGTTAAAAGCTAACAAAAGTACTGGTCAACAAATGTGGCTTCATTTCTTCTGATAGTATGCTAGTTGTTGTTCTTTGGTTGTGTATCTGAGGGAGATAAATATCCTACAGTAGGCTCAACTTTCTGATCATTTGTTTTGTGATAATAAGTTAGGTGGCATTCCTACTTATTTAGTACAAAAGATTACTTTCTTTATATACAAGGAAGTTGCTGCATTCACTCTTGTGTGAGATGCTCTGCGTTAGATTAACCAAGTCAGTTATAGCTAATTTATAGAGGTAACATTGGATAGGCTTTGAAAATTACAAGACATAAATGGCAAGTGTTTTATGATTGATGTCTGACTTTTTTAATCCACCGTTATTCCTAGCTAATTACTTGAATTTATATACATTCCTGTATTTCAATGGCCTTTGAAGTTTATATTACCAGACAGCTGCCGTAAGTTTTCCAGCCTTCCTGATGATGGTATTTGGTGTTGAATGTTGATGTGTGACTCAGTGATTTATGGTTGTTTATAAAACAGGATGTAATCTGCACGTTAGTCACATTGCTGAATCATAATGTTAGGATTAGATTCAACGGTATTCAGTTGTCTGTGATGTAGCTGGCTCAGTGTGTGAACTTACAGGGTATTGGCATTGAGAATGTAGGGGCGCCTCTGTTGTCTAGCGGTAGCGTGTTGGACCACATATCACTACCACCGCGTTCGAATTTCGGCGTGGGTATATCCTGAATAGTGTTTCATCTTTGACTTCGCCTCGTTACCTTTGGATGTCGCTCGGCCCATTTAGCCTACCTTGTGCACAAAAGTGGCCGTAAAACATCAATCATCATCATCACATTGAGAATATAATATCTCTGATTATCTAAAAAGATGCTCATTTGATGAAGCTAACCAATAAGTTTCACCATTTTGTCCAATCAAACAGTCTTTAAACCAACTGTACAGTACAACATTTTATGATAACGTCTGGTTTCTAGACAGTGAACAGTTTGACAGTTTTATATTAGAATTAGTCTTTGATTTGATTCTCAATAAAATGGAATGAAACAAAATTAGTGAATCAGAGTTGATCATGATGAGTGAATATTTTACTTCAGGTAATAAAACGTTGTACTGAGTTAACAATGGTACATTCTCTACATAGTTCACTTGACCTAGATTAAATTGCTGTAAGCTTGTGTTAGTGTTAGGTTTGAGAGTATGTATTATGGCAATGTTATGTCTAATGATAGAAGGAAGGTTCATTGAGTCATTAGAAGATTTTTAATTGTTATGATGTTTTTTCCTACCTGTTGTTATCTTTACTTCTAAGTCTCTACCAACTTATCATGACACTGTGTATAAATACCCTTACATGTTTCAGATAAAGACAGTACTTTATGTTTACCTGGCTATTCCATGTACTTAATGCTAGACCATATTAAACAACTTAGGTGTGTGTGCAAACAAAAACGTATCAACTGAATAACCATTCAACTCCCTGAATTAAGTTGTGACTGTTAATGGTAACGTAGATCCCTCACATATATAATACCTTCGGGATTCAGTATACCTTCGGGATTCATTGTAGTATAAATAAAACAAACTGAATGATGACAATAAAACAACTCTATTTCTATTATACAGCTCCAGTTATATCTTACATGAGAAAACAAATCGATGTAACCATTTGTCACGTGTTTTGGAACTTTATTGTTGTATATTTTGTTATGTGTAGCACAGCAAGATGTCAATGTCGTAAGTAAATTGTAGCATACAGCCAGGGAGGATAACTGACTGTTATTGGCTGTGGGCACAGTCCAAATTATCAGGGCACTACAATAAGTAGCAATGTGTCATACTTAGTCTATGTGTGTGTGGTGTACATGTGGCTTTAGTTGAGGACAAGATTGGCATTTCTGAGCATGAATCATTTCAATCAGTGTGCCATATATCAGCTTGGGTCTGGATGGCATGGTGAAATGTTGAGATAAAGTGAATCTGTTGTTTACATTTTCTTAAGACTATTGAACATTAGCATAGCCTTCATGTTGAGTTAATTGTAATAGAAGATGAATAACTTGGTTGGTAATATGAAAATATAGAGGAGCTACTTTTATTAATGAGATAAGGGACTCCTTTCATGGTGTGCAAGACTACCTTTCCTGTATATTATTTGTTAAATGTGAAATAGTAAAAGTTTACATTATTTAACTTTCTGTGGGTAGTTCTTATACTGAGATAAATGGTTAGCTGATGAATACTTATATTCTATCTGAGTTGTTTTGTGATTGTACTGAATGATGATGGGTTTGCTGGATAAAATGGAAAATAGATGATAACTTCTTTATATTGATTATATATATATATATATATATATATATATATAATAGTAATTTGGTTTAGTCATCATTGTATAACTGGATACCTCATCATTGACATGATATTGTCATCTTATAGCCTTGTAAGTTGTATTATTTTAAATGACTTATTTACATTGTTAGGTATAAGCTTCCATGGTGATTACAGTACTGATTATACTGATATTGAAAATGTGCTTAATAATAATGTTAATGTAACAATATTGCTAAGTTAATATAAACTACATTTATTTATTTGCATTCACCTGCAACACAGAGTCAGTAGGCTGTTAACACATAGATCAGTAATTATTAGCAGCTGTCTTATTAAAGTGCTAACTGTAAACTGTTTAATATTCTGTTAGACAACATTTATTTTTATTTTATTTTTTTAGAAAGTTCTGTCTAGTAATTTTACTTTCATTATACTAGTATATGTGTAATATTGTTAAGTATGGTGTTTATACAGTATATAGATGTATCGCATTACTTCCAGAGTTTAGAATTAATGCTCAGTATTTATTGGATATAATGCTATAGTGATTGTATATAGTCTATTTTCTGTTAGTTTTTCAGGTTGTCATCCAGCAATAATAGCAAGAGCATCTTAAAACTGGAACACCAGGACTAGATTTTGTGAGTTTAATTTTGGCCTTGTTTCTTTCTGTTTCCATTTTAAAACAAAATAATAGTTTAATATAACCTTGTCGCACAACTGGCTATCTTGAAGTAGGAAACAAAGAATACTCGTGTCAGTCATAATATGTATTGATTATTGTGTCTAATTATGATACTGCATTGATATTGTTTTAACTGTGTGTATATGTCAGGGTTGCTATACTTACTATAAAATACTTTTTATATAGCATTTCTGATAATATTGGATGAGAAATGTTATTTTTGTTTAAACTGTCATATACCAGATCTGTATCCAATTTTATGGGAACATCAGCTTGACCAATTCTGTATCAGTGAACAAGTTTTCAATGATAAACAAGCAGCAGTACACCATATACAGAAGATAATTTTATTACATATTGTTGTCTGTTCTTTGTTGATGTGTTATGAGATAAAGATTCCTTTAAGGGTTTGCTTTCTTTTTGTCTTTTCCCAAATATTATGGTAAATTTATCACTGAAATTATTATTCTGTAGATTGGTGTGATCATCTGATAGTGAGCATTTATTGTAATGTTACTGTCATATGACATCTTCATTGCTATCAGTATTTATGTTAGTGTATCTCCATGGTCTAATGAATCATGCAGTTGGTCATGGAAATGTAACACCTGGGTTTAAACCCAGCCTGGCTATGTCTGAAGATTGTTTCATCTTTAACTTTGCTTAATTACCTAGCAACACTGGTAATAGTTCTCAATCTTGATTTATTTGATCCTTGATAATATACATTTAATCTTAGAAATAGCCTACTGAAATTTTGATGTTAGTGATTTTAGCTTTCATTGATGCATGTTAGTCTGGGGTTGTTTGTGTTAAGTCTTTGGCAATGGGGTTAGTCTTGGTCTGTTGTTATTGATGTTTAGATGTTTTAGTGATGTTGGCATTTGTTTGTAATGGTGATGTTAACATGAGATCAGTGGTTTTGTTAAGAAATAAAGTAGGAAGGTGCCAATAAAAATACCAGGGTCAGATATTATTGTGCCTCAAGAGCCTACAAATACAATGGCACAAAGCGGAGTCTCATTGGCATTGGAAACGAAAGTAGCTGGGTCTCTACTTGAGAGTCTGTAGGTCAAATGACCCAAATCCCAGCTTCTAAAATCACTGGAGATGGCTATTGTATTAACATAATTTATGTTGTGTCGGCATTTGTCAGTGTATGAACTCCAGTTAGACAACTATGTATAGAGATGCTAGTATTTGTCTCTACAGTATTGATACTTTAATAAATGTAATATAATCCTTAGCATAAGCACTAACTACCCAAGTTGATTTGCTACATCCAGGTAGTTACTGGTTTCTATCAATTCCAGGTGTACTGTATTCGGCTAACTAGTTCAGGCAGATCATTAGCTATTAAGCATCTTATAAGCACATGTCGTGAAATGTGGCATTAATCATTGATCTGCACCATTGGAATGTCAGTGTGAAAAGATGGTGAAGTCCATTCACATGAAATAGTTATTCAAGGAAGCTAATCATGATCATAGAAACAATGTACTACACATCAATCCTTAAGGCTATCTGAATATTTCTTGCAAAATCTTAATATTTTGTTTTTGAATATCATATTTTTAGATGATATACTAAGCACTAGGTTAGTATTTCTTTGAATGGTGTAAATATTGTTATTATCACTCGTAGCATTCTATAACACAGAAATATTTAGAGAATGTCAGGATTGGTATTTTGGATTCTAACCATAGCTGGTCAGTACTGTCTTGTTAATGTTTTGGTCATTAATTCCCTTTAAATTCCTTTAAATAATTATTTTATTTATGTTTTATTGATTAAATACAAAAATAAATTGCTACTTATGCTAGATAATTATTTTTACATATATTTATAATTGAATGGGAATTTGGTTTCAACACCACATCATAGTCATTATAATTATTGACAATCCTTCTAAACCTGGAATGATCTTGGGAGATCAACACTCTAGAAGATGTCAAGTGAAGCCTCAATGTGGTAAATTGGATGACTGGAGATGAACTGACATGTGAAGTCGGATCTTTTCTATACATTTATTTAGGGAATCGTATTAAGCTAATGTTATTGTTAAGCACTTAGTGTTTAGCCAGGATGGGTATATAAGGTGAGCATTCACTTATATTCAATATTGATAGTTATCTCATGCTGAATACAAGTTAGAAACTAAACCTGACTCTGTAACTGTAACTTTGAGTATTTTAGTAGTACATACTATATTGATACTTGTCAACTTCATAATATCTTGCAAAAAGCAGGATTATATGTGGTTGTATTCCGACCAAACTAACGTTTTGGGTAAAGTAATGTATCAGGCAATGTACAAGAAATATGGCAAAGATAGCAAGGTCTTGTCACCAAAATAATTTTAAAAAATCAAACTCTGGGACTGGGTACTGGTATAATTTCATTGTTAAGACCATATCTTGTTCATAAGTTAACATTGGAAAGTGTAGTAGGTGCAGCCTTATCAGTTAGTTTGAATATGACAAGACCAATAAGTTGACCTGTACATGGTCAGAACAAATAGGACAACTACTAGACTGTGGTTAATGGCATTCCAACTGAAGTAGCATTGTTAGTCTATAATAAATATGTATACGTGTCTATGTGTACACATGTCAACACAATCCAATTTTATTAAAGTCATTAAAATAAAACCACCTTCAGGTCAGAGTTGAAACAAACAGTCTGTTTCCTGTTAGTCTTATGAATCTCAAAATATAAACTTACCATTTTATATTTCTTGCCAAGTTATAAAAAGGAATGTTTATTGGTTTTAAGTATAAACAATCAAATACACCTTGTGATGAATCTCTTTTAAAAATAGGCCACCATTTTTATATAAGTGGATGTAAATGAACTTGTAATGGTTGTATGATGGATTATTGTCAGTAGTTTATATATGTTTAATGTCTGGTATTACCTAATCAGGGAATTGCTGTGTTTTTCTTATTTAAAACAATTCTGGTATTCATTATTACTATATATTTGTAGAATATTTCATTAGAGATTCACCATTTGGTCATATATGACAAGGTTTAAGGTTAAATGTAGTTTAGTTGAGATTAAACAGAATATAATAATGTAGTTTTGCTTTATTTATTGGGGGAAAGAAACAATTATATTGTTCATCTCTATCAGTTTGATATGTGTATTATTGTTCTGTTTCACTGTAGGCTGTTATCATTCTTTATTGACGTATTGATTAGCTGTGCTCAAGTTTCCAACCTTTTTTACCTATTTATTCTAATGTTTTATTTGTCCACATAAATCCTGGTCTATCTTTGTAACATCTACCACAATATACTGGATTTATTCAGAGGTTTATAATTATAATAGTTGTGGATTACTGACTATTTTATCAACAAAATGGCACCATGACTGGTTTATATATCAGTATTTTAGCCCATTAAGGCAGATTATTGTTAATTATGATTCTGTTGTCTCTTTCTATCTTTTGTACTGTATAAATGGCTCTGTATACTGAGTGTTCCTGTATACTGACTGTGTGTTCCTTCTGTTGTGTGTTAGTGAGGTCTAGTTGTTAATAATCAGATCTGATTTATTACACAACTCAGCTGTTGTTATGAATATATTGCTGTACTAGATCACCATAGCTCTCTGCCTCTTTACTTCTTTAAGTATTTACTAATAGTAATACTTCCTCTCTGTTCCTGTGTTTAGGTGATGGTTTTGTTTTATCGAATTAAATGACTAGCGACAGTAAGACAAAAAAGACAGACAAATACATAAGATTAGCCTTTTCATCTTTGATTTATGAAGTAGCAAATGTTTATATACTGTTTCCAGTGATTGTATTATCTATGGGTAAATGGAAATTTCCACTGGCTACTCGGTTCAAATCTCCAGCTACTTTCACAGACATTTACACCTCAGCCTGTGGTCTCAGTATTAATTTCTCCACTTTCTATACAATTTTCACCTAAATGAGAAGTACCTAACTGAAATCACTGGTTTCACTGGCCAGTTATCATAAAGCTTCCTTAAAATTTGTTACTCCATAGATCCTCAACTGTATTCAAGATACATAAATACAACAAAAAAATACTTATATATGACAGTTACATGTATATAATGGCCACTTCAGCATCCTATCCCATGTAGGAATAACAGTTTATGGCATCTCCTGGTTTGATAAAAAATTATCTTATAATTTATTTTATTGTTTGTAACGGGCGTCTTATTCCAGATCAGTTTTTACCATGATTAACAAATGAGAACAATTAGTTTTTGAAGGAAATCTAGCCAATGATTAAAATATTTGTGGTAAATAGGATAGATATGGTTGTTTGGGGGATAATTAGTTTGTAACAGTGATAATTTGGGTATTAGATCCTACCTTTTACAAAGTGAAATAGTATGTGCTCATCATCTGCCTTTCCCATCTGAAGCAGATTTTTTTAGACAACGGTGAGAACATATATATTCCTCTTTTTTCCATGGTTTTAAATATGTTTGGCTCTATAAAGCGTCTCATATTGTACACAACAGAGCATCCAATGTTTCAATATTTCCTTCTCTAAATTCAAAAAGAATTAACCCTCTCCCACATCCATCCTTTAAGTACTGTGGTATCACTTGATCTGAACCTGAAAATGGTAGGCAAGCATGGTGTGTGACTTCTGCTCTGGTATCCTGTTGAGTATATGTCATTAAGAGATAAATGGTTTTCAATGATTATTCATTTATTGTCCTTGAAGGTTTCAATATGAGATGCTGTCTTTACAGTTTTCTAGACTAAACCATCACTTGTTTATGGTTGATGATTAGCTGCTAAATTTTGTTGGACATATTTGGTGTGTTGGTATGTGTGTGCTGGCAAACACATACTCAGAGATAGAGAAATACACATAGAATAGATAGAGGCTTATCGCTTATAAAATGTTTGGGAGAAAATGGGTCTACCATTATTGGCCCCATAGAATTAATACTACCAGTAGTTTTCTGTGATAGGAGTACGCAGACACTTGGCTGTTAGTGGATTATATTCTTCAATAGCATTTGACAAGTTGGAGCTGAATTTGTTGTGTAAATTCTTTGTGGTAGATCCAGGAACAACTTTATGATGGTCTATTATTATTTAATAGTATGCCTCCATTAGAGAGTGAACCATGGTGGCAGTCCTGGGTCATAAATTGTGGGGCCCCAGAAGGTACACGCTTGTTAGTGTATGTGTCTCTGTGTGAATACACTGACGCATAGAATAATGAAGGGTTAATATAAACTGTATGATTCACAAGTCTGAGACAACATCACATGGTCAGATGGTTAATATCCCATCAGCTGGAAACAAAAGTACACAACATTTGTAACTTGGCAACAATCACTCATCTCTTGCTCATCTGAAGGTCCCTTGTTAACTAGTTAATCATGGCTCTCTCTTGTCTTGATGACCGTTTTCCCTCAGCTGGGGTGATTCAAGGGAATGAAATAGACTGACTGATATTATTATACCTAAGTATAACCTTAGCCTTATTCGTTTTAAATGGTCAGGTCTGGTTACGTGTATCTTACAATATAGTGGCTACTACACAAACTGATGTCCGTTTTTATAAACATACAGCTCTCATTAACTGGATCTTGTTTGTTTTAGGTTGTCTCACTGTAAGTGCCACAAAATGAATAAGATTAAATCAGTGGGTGCCTCAAAATCCTGGTTCTATGAGTGTGTGGTGGGGGTCCTCCTTCAGATTTATTGGTGATCTTGTAGTTAGATGTAATGACCTGACTGGAGCATTTCAATAGTTTTTAGTCTAGAACTCAAGTTTAGGTCATGATGAGTGTCTGCTATAGCTGGTGTACTTTATGTCAAGAGAGGGAGTATTATAGAGTTTTTCATCCGTACTTTTTGTAACTATAGGGGGGTGTATTGAAGTAACGATATACAATATGGTGTATGATGAAACCAATCAAAATAGCCAGTATACATGGCCTTGGCCTTAAATGACTTGGAACATTTGAGGGGACCCAAAAAGATAGGATGGTGTTGTGTAATGGTTCATTGTTAGCAACTGTCGCCATTATCAGTCAGGTTAGTAATATATTTTCAAAATGATATTCAGAGAATATTTATGTTAAAACAGCCCCAAGTCAGTAGGATGTTATTAAATGACTCGCTGAAGCCATTAAACAGTGTGTTACAAAGTTTGTATAAATATATGTACAATTGCATACTTTATTGTATTATAATATACAAAATTTAATATGGTATTATTATTTTTTAATTATAAAAACAAATTATTCTTCGTCTACTTATTACAAATTGATGGTGTATATAATCTTGTGATGGTGAAGGCTCTGGTTTTGTTGCCTTGCCCATCTGTAAATTAGTATTAGGATTAGTCCGCAAATAAGGTTTTGCTTTCCAGATGATAGCAAAGAGTTTTGGAAGCACACATTGAGTTAGTGTTGTTTGAATTGTGGATGTAGCCCAATTTAGACAAAGATGAGAATACAGTTTTGTAGTTGGGCAGTGTTAACTCTTAATTAATCTAGTTGTCATCATAGATTTTATTCCATCTTGTACTGGGAACAGATAGTTAACTTGTTGATTCTTGTTAACAATGTGTCAAATGGTCTGTGTTTTATGATAACCAATGGGTTTTTATGTATTTATGGCTAATGGAATTAATGAGGTTTAAATCCATCAATGACTTTTATTAATCTATAGTAATATTGGCAGCTGCTAGTTAATGAGAACAGCTTTGAAGATGATAATAATAATATGAACTCTATTACTTCTTTCTTCTGTTAATTATAATAGATCTTCAGTGAGAATGAAACAACCTGAAATATTTTTTTTAATAACGTGCTGCATGTTATTGTATATTTTGTCTCAAGATCAGCTGGGCTTTTCTGAAAGGTTGATGTAATTTACTACATATTAATCTTCCTTTGTATCAAGTATAATATCACATTAACCATTTTCTAAATTATTCAACTACTGGATTTTGTATGTTGAATCATTCCCGTTTCTTGCTGTCCCATTCGCTGTATCAAGTCCTATAATGGTAATTCTCGTCTTAATATGTTAATACGGCGGGTCAGTATTCCCCATGTCCAAGGACACAGACCCTAAGCAATCAATCCGGTAATTCAAGGACCTTGAATCCCAGGCGGTAACATTTATTTCCGTACATTGATCGATAATTGCTGAGTCAGCACTGAGGAAGACTGCTTTGTGTGGCTAATGCTACAGTTGGCGTCATAATATGGAAGTTGACCTGTGTTACTGGCTAGTATAACTGTTGTTCTGATGACTATAGGCTTTAGTGTCTAGTTACCATCAGTTGATTTATTGGAGCTAGCTAGCTACTGCCATTGACATTCTGGTCTCTAGTAACAGCTAACATACTACTTTCTCTGTTGAGGTACAATATGGCTCTAGCTCTATATATAGATGCTGACGTCTGGTAGAATATTGTGGTCATCTACTCTCGGAATAGTGACCTGATCTGACATATGTGTGTGTGTCATTTAGGAATACACTCAGATATAACCGACTTTTAAGCGACTGCTGCAAATCATAACAGATTCTAGTGTTTGCAGAAATGATTCTACCAAATCATAATTTTGATTGGTGGATTATCAAATATTATTGTTATGTAATACACTATTGGCATATTTATTGACACAAAAGCTGGTTGATTTAGGTTAACAGTCACAACAATAATGCGGTAGTTGTAATTGTAATAATGGATCTTAAAGGTCAAGTACCTGATACTGCGTTGAAGGCATTCATAATTTTTTCATCTGAGATATGTGCTGTAACTCATATTGGTATAATTTAGCATTCTTATTCATTGGGTCAGTGAGTACCAATAACCTGTTAATGTCTGGTAAAGACCATAAAATGGACTAGATCACTCCACACCAGATGGCAGTCCAAAATAGAAAGAGCATGTTCTTTATCATCACACTACAAATATAACATTATGCATAAACATCCTGTTTTTAAATCAATCATAAAAATTATTTTTATCTATGTTTAGACCGTCATGTCATTACAGACTGTTGGTTTAAGAAGCTGAATTAGTTGTATCTAAATACGTCTTTTAATAGCTAGTGTTGTATGAATAATTTTTAATCAGAACAGTTGTATAAATTAAAATGATGTCATGTAAATAGATTCATTTAGTAAAATGGTGTAGTTTATATTATAAATTATAAGTTATGTAATATGTGTGATCATTGATTAACTAATACATTTCTTCCTTTATATTGACGATATACAGTTTGTACAGCTATTGGGTGTTGTCAGGCTGCTGTCTAATATGGCCATCTGTTACCTGTATAAGCCCACTCTTGGCCATCTCAAATAGCTGTATAATGGTGCCTAAATTCCTGGACAAACACAAGTCCCAGTACACACACATTATAGGAGTGGTATGTGTTATAAAATCAACCAGTTTTTACCACTTCGTGTCTGTGGTGGCTGAAAGCAGACATCTTTAGTATGAACACAAGCAGACAAATGAAGTAATCAATAATTTTGTCTGGAAATCTTCCCCACAGTCTGGTTAGCTGAGATAGGAGTATTGGTCTGTTTCATTTCCACGAGGGACAGCACATTAGGCTGTTAGCCAGGTTCTCAGTCTGTTGGTGCCTTAAATATGTGCTATTAATGTTTGGCCTTTGTTCTTTTAAGGCAATATTTGGATTATCAGTTATTAGTCTATCACACAACTACTTCTACTCACAATAGGGAATAGAAGCTGATTGTTATACAAGGATAACAGTTTTATTGGTAAGCAGTTTTAATACATGTATTGTTTAATATTGCTGTGCTTTAGAATAGACTGTCTTAGTTATTGTCTGTGAAATACGTTATTGTCTAATCATATCTATCGTATATCAGTATCAAGAATGGTATATAATATAATGGTCCATGTGTGGTCTTCATGTTTTATTAAGTCAAATAAGGACAAAAGTAAAAATACTTGCTTCTATAGTATTGGAATTTATATCCACTGCCCTGTTATACTAGACCACATTATAATGGAGACCGACTGTATTAGGTGGTGTAATAAATCATTTATGTTGCTAGGAATTTTGATAATTTGAGAAAGTGCTAATAGATGTAATCACTCATGGGGATATACATGCTGTTCTCTCAAAAGTAGAGAAATGGTTGACTCGGAGACCTTGTTGATTCACTGACCTACAGGACATATATATATATATATTATGTGTGTTTGTGAAGATGAAGACTAACCAACCAACTCCACTTATTTGTTTTACTTAGATTAGAAAAGTTTAATTTTATACAATATAGCAATGTAATTTATTTCAGATTTCATATATTAAAAAATTCAGTTATCCTACATGATAATTTAAATATCTTATCCAGATTAAATGCCTATTTAATTACTACTACAGGATTTACATATGAATTTTATTTTTTAATTTAGATTTAAAAAGAACTTTTTCCTTAAACTAGTTAAAGTGATTCTTTGTAATTTTTTATCCTAATCCAAAATATCCAATGCCCAGTAAAGATAAAATAATTTAATATAATTTTAGAATTTGGTTAGTGATTAAGATTCAGCATAGTATTTTAGGAATATTAGACCTACTGCTTGATGAGTTACTGTAAAATTATAACCAAACCAAGAATAGCGTTATTCTGTGTATTAACAGACGCCAACACACACACCGAGCGAGACAGAGAGAGAGAGAGCTGTCAGTGATCATCAAATGTGTTGTTATTGAAAAGGTTCACATATTTTCTATATATAATGCTTGTTCGCAGACTGTGACCGTCAGGGAGTCTGTACTGTCATCAGAGAGAGAGAGAGAGAGAGAGAGTAGTCTGTTGTTATATTATTATAATAAACACTCCACCCATAACGTGGCCCACTAACATCCTAAATACTTTGCACATGGTGTTAGAAGCCATTTAACTAGCTAACAGCCTCATTCTCTGATATTACTTGTCTGATTCAGCTTTGTTTATACAGTATTATAATACTGTATAAGACATGAAGCTAGGGTATGTGTCTTTATTATTATCATCATCATCAGTATTAGTCATTATCATTATTGTTATCATGATGTCTGTTATTTACAGCTACAGTTAATATTAAATAATAATAACGGTATTCTTAACTTGGATTAGTACAAGCTGATAATTGAATAACATTAGTCACATTTGATAAGAAAAACTTACACACACACACAGAGAGAGAGAGAGAGAATGAGAGAGACTGGTCCATTAATTAGAGATATAAATAGATAATTAGTAGTCTACTTGATTTGTGTGATACCATAATTATCAAACATGATGATGTCCACATAGACATAGGTCACTTTTATATTGGCCACACGTCAATACCTCTTTTAGTTTTAGATATTATATTGCCATTTAAGTGAATGGGGTAGTGTGTGGGATGATGTGTCCATTTTCTTACACTAATATCATCATCATACATGAGGCCATGAGCTTAGTAATATTGATCATCTAGAATACATTGTAATGAGGCTTGTGAGTGGTTATGGGATCTCTCCAGCAGATGTGGTGTACTTATTATAATAACAGCCAATTTAACTATGTCACTTGATTTCTGCATTGATGAAGCTGTTTTGGATAATTTTGTCAAGCAAAATTAACGGCCTTTTAGATACATGTATACTGTTAACTGTTCTTATCAGGTTATACTTCAAAGTTTTATCCATCAACAGATAATTGTAAGAAATATTATTATTTAAACATTATTTGTCAAATTATGTTGTCAGTTTATTATTAATTTTAATGTTATTCGGTAATAAGGATAGTATTTTTTGATAGGTTGTATTTAATCTAATGGGCTAACACTGCTAATGGCCCATGGGTTTGAGCAATGTGCTACAAGACTCTAGATTGTTGGTTAAAATCCAACTTGTACCTCTGTTTGTAGTACCGGTACATGTTTCCATCAACCAAGGCTTAAAACAAAAACACTGGTTAAATGTGGGATGAGTGAGTGAGTGAGTTTTAACATAATTCTGGACTTGTCTGGAGAGGTTAAATGTTTTAATATATAAATATTTAATATATACACGTCTTGACCCTGGCGTGCATCTTTCTATAGTTGCCAACTCGGTGGTCCTTCTAATATTCATCCTATTTCACAAGATAACTAAAACCGTTAAAATAATTTTAAAAAAAATTTATTCAATGGACAAAACAAGTTTTTTTATTTGTCATTTTCAACATGTTTTATGCTGCAAATGTAGGTGGAAGGGAAATTGAACCTCATCACGTGTTCGAGGAAGACCTTGTGTTTATGTTTTACACGTGTTCTTGTTGACATCTGAAGCATTGTTATGCTGGTAGTGATTGACCAAATACCAATCATATATATATATATATATATATATAATATGTGTGTGTAATATATAGCAAGTATGCAGTTCCTTGTTTTAGACAGCAATACTAAATAGATATCAACTGAACTAGTATATGACTCTTATATAGTATAGTCTTATTGAATATTTTAGCAGCTACCGAAGAACAGGAAGCTATTTTTGATAAAATGGTTATATACCGGTAGCAAGTCATTTAAACGTATATCTCAGAACACTGAATTTGTATATTTACTGCTAAATTGTACCTAATCTTGGTACAATTTATATGTATTTAGTACACTAGTAATTATGGATGGAAACATAATTAATATTTCAACTGATAATTAAGTTTTGGGGTGATGTTGTTAAACTTTGTTTGCTTCAAATTAGTGTTGAAGAATATAATGTATAAGTAATTTTTACTTCGTATTGCTTCATATTGATTTTGTGTAATATGTTTATAACAATTTTAATATGGACAGAAGTATTAACTGGCTTTCTAGTACTTGAATAATGTTTCTAAGAATTACTTCTTATTACACTTATGTTTTAACAAACTAACACTTAATTTAACTCAAATGTTTCATGTTTCTCTATGAACACTTGTTCTAGTTTAGTAAAACAGCAGATTCAATCCGAACAATATTGCCATTGTGTTTAAAATGTATGACACTTCACTACGTTTTTGTATTTGTTTCTCATATCAGTGTGGTTAATAAGTAAATTCAGATGTCATGTAGTTGTTATCACCAAACTTGTGTAATGTTTGTAACAATTATTGTTTACTTTGACAACAGAGGTTGACTTACCAGACATTAAATGTAGGTCTGTATTATTATTGATCCCTTCTAAGAATAAGTATAACATTGAAAATCTGATAAATAATATAAAAGAACTTTACTAAATTATTATATTGCTTAATAGTTGCAACATTTAGTAACAGTTAATAACAGTGGCTGTTTCTTGATCAATATTAATGGCCTAATTTCCATCTGCTGATCATGGACTCAGTAAAGTCTAGTAAATGGTTCACTGAATGGTCTGATAATATAATGCGATATTAAGATGGGGAAGTTCTTATATAAAGCAGGTCATCATTAAAACTGTGTCTCAATGTTTCTATGATCAGCTATTATTATTTATAGTTATAACCAAATAACATTTTATGTTTGTAAGATGATAATTATAGATTGTTGTTGTATATCAAAGATGGACAAATACCTAGGTAATTTAGATGGAAAATGATTTATGCTCCCATCATTTATATAATATATGATAATAATGTGATACAGAGATGGAAAACCTAGTTACTTTTTTCCTGTCTTAAATATATTTGTTATGAACTTCTTGTTTTGAGCTATAATTATCAGTAACTCCCTACTGTGATGACTGACTATAGTAATTATTTGAGACATAGACTGATAGAGGGATAAACTTGTTATCTGTAGAGGGTATTCTTGGTCAGATATTTACATGTGTTAGTGTGTGTTGTTAGTCATCCTTTGATTGTGAATAGATTATTCTGACCTGATCTACTCTTCTGGTGGAATATTGTTATCAGTTAACTAGTGCTTCTCTAGATAATGACAAAGTGTTGGAATGTTGTTTAGAGAGTAGGTTACTGTATACTGATAAGTAAAACTGGTTGCCCTGAAACACTCATTATAATGGATTCTAATGGTGCGGGTGTGTACGTGTGGGTGTGCGTGCGTGTGTGGACTAGTCCTATTGATCGGGGAGGTTGCTTGATTTGGTACAATCTTATGACAAAATGTATTATTTAATGCTGTTAATGTCAAAATGTATTTCAGTAGCATCCCATGGAAAGTGTGTATTCTACATGGTTTATGGATGTGTTTTGTGTAATATAATGTATAGAGACATGTGTACATGCTAAGCGTAGTAACGGTGATAGTTTTCTAGTCTGAGATATCATGTTGGCTATTCACTTGTAATTATTAAATAATAACCAAGAAATACAAATTACATGATGATGATGATCACCATCACGAATCAAGGCATTCATAGCGTTTGACTTTCATAAGGCATGAGAACATTGACAATATAATTAGCTGACAAATATTATGTGATGCGAGACATTTATGGCAAACAGAAAAACTTCCGGATATTGAGTTGGTATTTGCACTGTTAGATGATGATGATTGATGTTTTACGGCCACTTTTGTGCACAAGGTAGGCTAAATTGGCTGAGCAACCTTCAAAGGTAATGAAGCGAAGTCAAAGATGAAACAACCTTCAGATATGCCCACGCCGAGATTCGAACACGGGTGGTAGTGATCTGTGGTCCAACACGCTACCGCTGGACCACGGAGGCGCCTATTTGCACTGTTAGAGATACATTAATAATAATAATAATTTGGTTAAAAAGACTAAAGAAGCTATAGATCTCTGAAGTAGACTAGGATAAATACCCAATTGGGTATATAGATAAACAGCAACAGTTACCATCTGCTCCATGGGGACAATATAGAATTAAAACATGGATATATTGTAGGAATTATAGTGATATGCTCCAGGCTAATAGTTCCCTTAAATAATAACAATACAAAATTAACATGCAGAAGACATTCAAATGTATTGTACAATGATATCCTTCGTGTTCTACAACCAACTTGTATATTAATATTATTTCGATGATTTGTTAGACTCTCCAACAGTCTGTTAGTATCACCTTGTAGTCCCAACGTTTCCTGATCTGCTTAACATGTTGCCATGGATACAGACTAGTATGGCACAGTTTATATCAGATAAGGTCACTATGACCTTCCTTATAATGTGTGTCCACATATTAGGGCATATTAAATCTATGTAATCTACTTCAGGGTTTATTTATTTAATTTTTATAGCTTTCAAACTGTAACCCTTTGGCCAGTCTTAATATTGTTAACATTTGTACTTGTTTGTTAATTCTCTTTTGTTTCAATTATTTTAAATTATCATTACTGACTGGTTGATTGATTGATGTTTTCAGCCACTTTTGTGCACATGGTAGGCTAAATGGGTTGAAATTATCATTACTGGTTTAGAACAAAACAATGACTGATACCTAATTATGAGAAACTTTGTCATTGGTGCCAGTGTAACATATGTATGTTTACGGTACGTATTACTATTATGGTATGTAATTAGAACATGTAATTTCAGTTTCAGCAGAATGTTTGCTAATTGAAACTGTAATAAAACTACTTTTAGTCAGAACAGGTACAAGGTCTGTGGTTAAACTGATAGTTTATGATCACATATGTCAAAATATGTTGATAATTGTTTTGTATATGTTAAATACAAGCTAGTCATCACTCATCAGTAAATTGATTGATTGATTAAGTTACTAAAATGGTTATTGGTAAAATAACACATTTAGCTTTTGTAGTTGTTTTTGTATCCTGAACATTTTACTGTAAAACATTTAAATATTTGTTCTCCTATTTTGAAGGTGACATGTGTATTTTCTTTTGACACCTTCAGCTGATAACAAGTGGCAATAAAAACAATTAGTTTGGTGACAGATTGTTGACGATTTATATTTCATATTTATAATCTGTAAATAATCTGTATATATTTGGTATATGCCCGATTAATATCTGATGCATTACTTCTAATTGTCTTGTGCTAGATAACTATACACTGATCATTTATTAGTTTTACACTATTGTTATAACAGTAGCCATTATTTATTGAATGTTTACATTATCATATATTAAGTGTATATATAGGAAGTTATTGGTGTTATGGGTTAGGATACTTTCAAGTATATTTTCTCTGATCTGATACTGCCTCATGGCTCATTTTAGGTACTTTATCTCCCAATTGTTAAGATGATAATTAAAAGCAGTCCGCAGACAAGTGAACATTTTAGCTGTTTATTGTCAGCTTTAGCTGAATGTTTATGAGTGAGCTGTTCATTTTAGTAGCCAAGTGATAAAATGTGGCTGATCTAAAACATGGCTGATCTATACAGGGCAGCCTCGACCTAGGTACAGGAGTACCTAGAGAGGGAGGGAGCCAGTACTTGTGACCAGTAGCTTAGTCTAGCCTAGCCTGCTGGTGATGGTGCTGCTGTCTGCTGAATAATTCATTGTCTTGTTCGCTGATGTGGGCTGCTGCTGTATCGGGCTCGTCTCTCTCTCTCTCTCTCTCTCTCTCGTGCGCATGGAGAACTAGATGTAATACTGGGTAGAGAATTTCATCATCAGGCTGATAGAACACTGACTTTGTCTGAAACATCCTGCTGAAGATAAAATAGTGATATATGATGGACAGTTACTGACTACGGACATGATCTGGTGTTAATGTTAGCCAGATGGTAGTGGAATCTAGTTAATTATGAATAATTTATTATATCAGTTGGTGGCGTTCTGATCTATAGCATCAGCTCTAGGATAAACCGTGGTCATAGATCATTAACCATATTGTGTTATACATCTAGCTATCCAACTGGACTAATATAACGGTAACTATATACTAGGTCAGATGGGATGAGCTGTTTACGTGAGTCATCCTCATCACGTTGATGTTTTGTTGGGTTTTCTTTCTCTTTCTGTTCCCTTTTAGAGATTAGGTGTTGAGTGATTGATTAGGAGTAAACATGGCATGCACGTATAGACACACGCACACAACTACAACATACTTACCTCACACACCATATACAATGATACATACACCAGACACACAGAGTATTATATTTTTGTTAATCATCCGAACCAGAGATTGAAATGTATGATACAATAATGATATTTTCACTTTGTTTAGTGGAACAGGTAGAAAGTCGTTACTTTTTCCACCTGTTTTCCTGTTTCTTTTTTTCCTGTGATTCATTCCTGGAATCAAATACACTACTGATTAAAAGCTGATCTAAATTACCGTTTTAAGACCTAGTAAACCTGTTAACGTGATATGTTTAAAATCTCTGTTTTAATTATAGTTTTTTTAGGGAATGTGTCAAATAGTTTTTGTTCCTGGTTGATCATAGTTTATTTACATTGATTGAATCCTGCCATTTTCTGTATAGCTGCATGCAAATTAGATTTACAGGAGGAATAGTTGACATTACATGTCATATTCAGGAATCCCATAAGCATAAACCATTAGCATAAATTCCACATTCCTTCATGGAGAAGATAAACTTTAGCATGTCTGTGATGTATTAGAGAAACGAGCTAAAATATTTTATAATACAGTGCTGAGGAAAAGAAAAAGACAGATGGAAGACCAGTAACAGAAATAGATTGTGAGGGTTTTACCAGTCAGTTGAGTCATACGTGTAGTAGGGGAAGGTTACTTGTGTCTTCATGGTAGCTCATATATATATAAATCAATATGGCATCTAGGCACTTTCCAAAACATAAGCATGTTTGCTGAGAAACCCTAATTTATTTAGATGACTTGGCATGAAACTAGATTCTTGAGGTATTTGATGCAAGGAATATGATAAAATTGTATGTGTCTAGTAAAATATTGTATAATACAATCTGATGAATTTTATGAAAGCTATATCAAGAGGATTATGGCACTATTTATATGGTCTGTGGTATTTTATTAAAATAGATCAGAATTACAGTTCTTGTTGTGGCTCTGTGGCAGTTTAATTGATTTGATAAGAAAATAATATCTTTTGATTATCTAAATGATTAAATTATAATATATCACCAGAATCATTTCAAGTTAGTTTGAAATAGCACATGTTGGACTGGGTAGTTTATCATCACTATATACTGAATACAAAAATAATACCTATGTAATAGCTGCTAAAAATTTTGATTTGAGAATGATGTTTTAAGGAAATGTTTTGTTTAAATTCAGCACTTATTTTATTGGGGATTGGTTAGATATAACTGACAATATACATGTTTGTTTATAACATTTAGTGAGTTACCTATTATTTCCTGTGGTTATTACCTTTAATATGTTTTGTTGTTCCGGGAGAATCCCCGGCTGTCGCTTAATCGGCACAGCCTTTCCCTTTAATATAGATCTTTATTGGTTTTATATGACTGTAGCTCCCTATTGGCTTCAGAGAGGTGAAGACAATAATTGTTGTTACCAGATCTAGTAACCACAATTAGTGAATTAGAAGAATTATAACCTTTGCTTGTACAACTGCGTATACCCCATAACATGCATTATTGTTGAACTAAAACATCTGTTTATTTATTTGTAGTCAATATATATAAATTAGTGATGTGTCAGATAGAAGGTGTGATTAAAGAAAGCTTTGTGTGTATAGAATATTGTTGTTAAAACATGCAATTGTTATCAATTGACAATTAAGTAGCTATACCTTTATACAAACACTAACTATGACCAAACAAATATTATCAATTACTATTGTTTGTAGTGAATGCTTTTTTATTTGATCTACTGACAGTTTGTTGTTTGATTCTTTACAATTATTTTAGAATTTTGTTGGCACTATTACATACCAACTAACACAGTGTTAGCACTTTGTAATATTAGCTGAATACTTCCTATATTAACTGGAGGTGTTGGAGCATTAGAATTATAGTATTTTGGGAAGAGCATATTAACACTGATATAGATATTAAATAATTTTATGTTCTGTAGATCAACAACTTTAAGGTATGCAAAGAATGTGTGTGTGTGTGTGTGTGTGTGTGTTGCTGAAGAATATCAATAGATTTATGTGACATGATGTATTTTTATGTACCCATATTTTCTTACAGATAACACAGAAGTATAACATTAGCCTATAGAAATGACAGGTCGTGTAATCATTGTGACGGGAGCTAGTTCAGGTCTTGGTTATGAGGTGGCCAGATACCTGTGTGAAGGTGGAAATGATGTGATTCTAGCCTGTAGATCTGAGGAGAAGGCTAACAGAGCCATAGAAAAGATTAAACGTCAAAATCCAAATGCTCTAGCAACTTACATGCAGGTTAGTTTTGTTCCTAAGTTTTGTTATCCTTATTTCTAATGCGTTGTATAAATGTGTGACACTGATGTGTGCAAATAGCCCCCCCAAAAACATTCATTTAGTAAATTCATACAGTAATTTGCTTTAAAAAAACATAATTGGGTGGGTTGTTAAAGAAGTTGTAGCAAAAGTGGATAGAGAGGATGTAGTTGGGTAGGCAGAGAATTTCCACCTCTCTGAGCAGTGTAAATAACACTTCAGTATTTGTTTATATACTGCTATGATAGTTTCTATTATTACCTAGGTATTAAAACCATTAATGTCAGAATATTATGTTAGTCCAGTCATAGTACTACAGGAAAGTTAATAATAAAAATCTGTTAGTTTGTCTGTGTAGTGTGTCAGCTGTCTTAGTCACTATAGTCTCATTAGTAGCTGATAGTATCTTATCATTAAGATGGTAATTACTGACTGATGACTATCCCAGAAACTGATACCTCAGCCATTGGTCAACTGTATTATATATAGAAAGTCACTGATAACACTGTCTGAGTCACTATCAGTGTCCTGTGGGACAAGTCATGTGATGCTACTGCCAGCATTTCCAGTACTTGAGTTCACAAGTTCAGATATGTTTAACAGTCCAGTTGGGATTTCCTTACTTTATGTCAGATTCTAGGATAGATAACTAATTGTCCAGTTTGGTTTACATGGCTACCATAACCAGATAAACTCCCCTATTCAATATTGAGCATGTGCAGTCAATTATTTCTCCACAGGCTGGCTTAAATTTTGTATAGTATATACTTTTACTTCTTGAACTAGATTATTCTGTCTCCAAACTACCTGTAGTGTTAGTTTAATCACACTATTTAACATTTATGTATTTCTTCAATGATGTTCTCTGTCAGAAAATTGATACTTGTTTTCACTTGTACATGGCTTTATCACATTGCTGTAGTCTTCTTAACTGACCTAATAGCACCATTTATAATCTCCTTTGTTTGGTAGATATTGTCAGTTAGTCAGCCAGCCAGCCAGCTACTGTCTGGCCTCATTTTGATGTATGAAACATGACTGAACTTACTCCTAGTAAAGTTTTGTTCATTTGGTTAGTCATGGTTACAGCTGGAGCATTTCAGCTAATGAATTTATTTCTTTACTCCATTTTATGTCAGTATTGAGGTGGTACAGATTGATATACCATCTTTTCTCCATGGCTAAATCTGATCTATTTCTAATATATAGTTTTATGTTACTGTAACTAACAGGTTGATTCAAAAATCAGAATTGAAATTGATAAAATTGGAATTGAATTAGGATTGAAAATTTTGATGTGGAATTGGATTTGACCAAATGGAATTGACAACATGGAATTGACCCTATGTCTGTAACAGGTGACTAAACCCATCAGCTTGGCTAAGTATTATATATGTTAGTGCTGCCATCTATTGACTGCTACAGTTTTCTGCTCATCTGTGGTATTACTAACATTAATATTTTATTTGTTTTTAGTTGGATCTTGCCAGCATAGAATCAATTAAGAAATTTGTAGAGGACTTCAATGCCACAGGGAAAAGTCTCCATGTTCTTGTTAACAATGGTGGAGTGGCCTTATCTCCAAAGGATACAAAGAGGCAGTTTACTAAGGAGAACTTTGAGCTGACAATGGGAACCAACCATCTAGGTGAGTAACGGTGGATGTGGGGAAAGATTTACAAACCACATAATTCACAGGCACGCAGCCTGGAATATACTTGATTTTAATACCATTCCTTGATTGGTCCTTGTATTTTAATACACCCCTGGGAAATCCTCTTGAAAAAGGAATTCACCCTAAATATTTTGAAAACTCCTGCTTATAATTAATAAGTATTTGTAGATATTTACAGATAATTGTATTTATGAGATACTTTTGTTCATTTACATAATGGAAACAAATAATTTTTCACTACTGTTATGGAAAGCTACAACGCTGTATTTTTACAAAGCTGTATTTTACACAAATTTATATACAGTTTAATACCTGATATAATTACAAGATTAATTATTAGATTCGTTAACTTTTTAAATAACCATCAGTCATTACCATGATCATACCACTTAAAAACAGAATTAAAGTGGTGATTTTATTGGCTTATAGATGAAATTTAATATAACAATCAATTGATAACTAAATGTGAATGATTGGCTGAACCTTTCTTGTTATTAACAATAAAAATATAAATAGTTTGCATTAATTTCAAAGACAAATACAGCATAAACAGCAGAATTTTATAGAATTGTTGGATTGTTGTCTAATATCACATGTATGTTCTAGATCTATCTAACTATTTTATTATATGTGAACTTTATTTCTATACACTAGGTCACTTCTTATTAACAAATCTTCTTCTGGATTCTCTGAAGAAGATTGGTGGTGAAGAGAATGGTGATGCTCGTGTTATTACTGTTACATCTTCAATCCATGATCCTGAAGTCAACAGAAGGAAGAGTAAGTTTTCTTAGTTCACATTCAGCATGTTGCTCACGTATTGTGTAGGTTTTGCTTGAGTCTGGTGTAAACAAATGCACAGCTTCTTGTTGAACTGTCACTTTGCTGCTTTCCTCTGTGTGTGTGTGTGTGTGTGTGTGTGTGCCCGCAGGGTTTGCATGCATCCTGGGATTCCTGGAGTATACTTGATTTTAATAGCTGTCCTGGAATAGTCCTTGTTTTTCTGTACACCCCTGGGAAGTCTCTGTGGTCTAGGGGTAGGTTGTTGAACCAGAGATCATTACCACCCATGTTCAAATCTCAGTGTGGGCACATCTGAAGATTGTTTCACCTTTGACATTGCCTCATTATCTTTGGAGGTCGCTTGGCCCATTTAGCCTACCTTGTGCACAAAAGTGGCTGTAAAACATCAATCATCATACCCCTGGGAAAAACCCTTAAAAAGAAAAATCATCATAAACATTTTGAAAGCTCCAGCTTATCAATCTTAGACCTAACAAATAGCATACATAGCTGTCAAAACAAGTGATTACCTTATAATTATATGTAATCTTGAAGACAGGTATTCCCCTGTTTTTTTTCTTTCTTCTGAGTGACTCCATGTATGGAAAATACTGGGATTCTATGTAGCGTTGGCTGCCACGAAAGTTGTTGTAAGATTTGCGAGCAGGAAATACGGACTGTCACTGTCAGCATTGCTTTGTGACGTCTTCCCGCACAATCGTGATGCGCTGCCTTTATTTATTTGATCAATATTAACGTAATCGTGCACACACATCGAAATCTGCGTAATATGACAATATTTACGTGGCCACGCAGTGATGTGGTGTACATCCATTATGCTAGATCATTGATGTAAACTAAGATCCTAGATATTCGTGGATCTCTGCATATACCTAATGTCTTACATTCACATCTATGAATGACATCGTTTATCTGTTCCATTAATCAAATGTCAAGATACTGCTGGAAAATATTGATAGGATCCTGGAAAAAGTAGATATGTTGATAAATAAATGTCCTGGAAACTCCTGGAAAACCAAAAATGTGGAAGTGTATGAACCCTGTGTGTGTGTGTGTGTGTGTGTGTGTGTGTGCAGTCTATGTATGCCACCTGTTATGAACTTTGTTTGTTGGCTTATCCTCCCTCTTGCAGCCAGTAATTATGTAAAAGCAGTTTTAATTGCATACATGGATTAATTATTAACTGAATCAAATTTACAACGAATGATTGAATGATTATTATTTTAGAATTTTTGTTTCCTGCTTGACCTTATGATAAGTTTATATGATTCCTTCACTAATTAGTTGATATGTTATTAATTTATTAATCTTTTTATTATTACTAATTATTTCCTGCCACTTGCCTGCTTCCCACACATTAACAGGAGCTCTCCGAGGTAAGCAAAGTACACAACAGCAACAAAACAATTGTATTTGGACATTTAATTTATCTGGACCAATAAAATGGGATACTTCACAATACTTGTATATTGCTGTTTAGTACACTCTGGCTTTATTTGTCAAATTTTGCTGAGCTTTCTGCTGATTATATAGACCGATCCATTTACCCATGCGGCTGAATTACACACTACGGTCTCAGGTTTATAAGTACAAAAATCACTGTGCTGCATGATGATTTATGCGTGTAGTTGCCAATAAATGTCTTGCTGTTTGGATTTTATTAATAGTCCACAAAGGGAATGTGATCTTCAGGTCATAATTTAGCATTTAATAGGAATGAGATAGACTTCATCCAATAGATATATGCCACCAGACTAAGTAACATTAATGTCATGGTCCGGCCTATCTAATTCAAACTTCCATTCTAAAATGTTATATTGTTTTTAGAACCATTGCCATCTGACATGATGATGTGAATGACTAAAATCAATGATCACATAGATTATAATTCAATGGGTGATTCCTATTACTGTAACATTGGCATTTATACATGATATTTTATACAGGTACAAGTAAAAATAATGTTTCCAAAACATTCTAATATATTCATTGAAACCATTTAAATCTCAATTGTTTAAAATGACACTTGAAAATTGTCATTTATATCTACATTAAATATTAAGAAATCTTCATTTAAATCAAAAAACATTCAGCTAAAAGTTTAATTTTAAAATCATTCACACAATCGATTGAAACTATGCTAAAGAAAACCTACGAGTCAACATGAAGAATGGAGGCTTAGCTATGTTATTTATCTGGAAAGATCGGTCTGCTAAGTCATTGGGTTATATCCCGATAAATATTGTTTTAATTCCTTTGGAAAGACACAATAGTTCAGCTGAAATACTACAGTATTTACTGTTAGTGAAAAATTGCCATCTCCTGATCAACAACAGGAGCCATAACTGATCAGTACACTATGTGGCAAAAACACGGGAGTGTTCTTATTCTAACCTGAGACCGCTGTATGTAACTGATGTAACGCATTTCGCCTGGATCGGTCTATTATTATTATTACTACATATAGACAAGATGTGTATGATCATATTATTATTACATATAGACAAGATGTGTATGATCATATTATTACATATAGACAAAATGTGTATGCTATATAGGATCGACAGATATCATCTATTGATTGTACGATATCTGTATGTTAATCATTGCTGCTATATCATATAGGAATAATAAATAAATGATAACATCTGATTGTGATATTGTGGTAGTAACTTCTGATTAGTGATAAAATATTGATAAATATCATTCTACGTACTTGATGTTCTTTTCACAGATCTTCAGCCACTCGACTTGGATAACTTCTTCTTGTTTAACAAAGGTACATACAATGGTCTGCAGGCTTACAAGAACTCAAAGGCAGCTAATATCATGTTCACCTACGAGTTGGCTAGACGACTTGATGGCACAGGTGTGACAGCTAATGCTGTTTGTCCTGGTATGTTTTTATTATGGCACTATAAGCACATTTAAATGCTCCATTATTAAATTATTGCATCATTTCATTGAGAAAATGTTATCTCTTCAGTAATTACTTTCCTTTCTATCAGGATTTATACCTGGCACAGACTTAATGAGGAATGCTAGTGGTACCCAGAAATTTATTAATCGTTACATCCTTCATGGCATGTTACGATTCACAAAGATGACACGCTCTGTTGCACAAGGTGCCCAAGCCATATGTAACCTTATCACTGAGGAAAAATGGAAAGGTATAGTTGTTATTAATTATGAGTCATTATAAATTTTAAAATGCTAACACTAACTTGTATAAATTCTACATATTGTAATATCTTCTTTGAGCTTCATTTTATATAATAATAGAATTGTTACTCTGATTGTTAACTTGACAGGTGTAACTGGGAAATATGTGAAGGATGGTGCCGAGGGGAAATCTTCTGAGGAAACGCTTGATGAGGAAAAACAGAAGAAGGTCTGGGAGATGAGTGGTGGCTATGTACATCTGGAGGGCTATGAGCAAATTGAGGTTACTCCTCCACCACCCGAGGAGGAGGAAAAACCAAAGAAGGAAAAGAAAGAAGAGAAGAAAGAAGATGGAGAGGCGCAGAAAGATGGAGAGGCTAAACCTGTCGAAGGTGAAGCCGGCGAGGGTGATAACAAGACGGATGAGACAAAAACTGATGAACAGAAGAAAGATGGTGAGGAAGACGAGCTGAAGAAGGAATCGACTGATAAAGAGGAAATCAAGAAAGAAGATGAAGCCAAGGAAGAGAAAGAGGAAAAAACTGAAGAAAAGGAAGAAAAGAAAGAGGAGTCTACTGAAAAGACGGAAGAGGAAAAGAAAGAGTAGAGAGTTAGTTTTACCGTTTTTTGTTGCTTCTGTAAACCAACTGTTTTATGTCCGTTTTTTATCTGCTTAGTGCATTTATAGAAGGAATACAGAGAGGAAGTTGAAGTCATTTGTGGATCAGTGATCATCATATATCAGGCCACGTCTAGAATAAACTAACCGCTTTGTCAACTAAATGGGTCACGAACTGTATATAAGTAATATTATCGGCAATTACCATGGCACCATCATACAAACAGATACTTGTTTACTGAAGAAAAAAATGTTGCTTTAACCTGTACGTGTATGGTGTTTTTATTCATAGTAACATTAGTGAGTATAATCTCATTTTGTGTATATAGCAGTATAACCATGCTGACATGGAGAGATGGCTCGTATAGGACTGATTTCAACTGCCTTGCTCGACCTTGTATAGAAATGTCTTTATTTTTCTTGTTTTATTTTTACAATGCATACTTTTGATTAACTCATTGTTACATAACAAATCAGCATAATTTGGAATACAGAGTGTTTGCTTTATATAAATATTGTATTATATTTAGTTAGTTAGAAGGTTGAATGTGGTCTGCCGACCTGTCATTCGTGATAATTTCATTAAGCGACTGTATTTAGGTTATTTTCTAACTAGTGAGAGCTCATTCAACCACTTCATCGTCGTGTGTATGTGACCTGTATGTATATGTTGATACAAACACTAGTGTAGAGTTAGATTATTTACACATTTTTAGCTAACTTGATGCATTCTGTATGTGCAGTTAATGGACCTATTCTGATATGTATTTGCTGTGCACCTTGATGGTATTATATCTAATGACAAGTATGTCTCCTTTTAAGAAGCCCATATCCGAAGTTCGTTTTGTGCCAGCTGACTGTACTCTGCTGATTACCAAGTCATGGATGTCGTGTGATGTTGACAGACATTGTGTTTTCACTTTGAGGGATGTATAGATCTGATGGTGTTGCAAATCTTGGCCTCTGGGTTAACATATGAATGTGCCTTGTATATAGCCATGTATATGACAAGCTTACAATGATATATCTGTCACACACAACATGCACATGTATACACACACACACACATAGACAGTACAACGTTAGTCTGGATGTTGTATCCCCATATTTCCTCACTAGGTAGTTACTGTATGCTTTAAATAGTGTGCACACATCCAGTGAAACATTACATTTTGGTGCTGTTTCCCATATATTTTTAAGTATTGCTTTTTTAAGTGAATTGGTCATATGATGGTATATTTAGTTTTATTTTCTGATGAGAGAAGGCTTTTACAAACTGCTTTATTTAGTATATGTAGCTGTTTTTCACAAATGCGCCTTTTTATACCTTGTTTGCAATAGGTTACTGAAAATGAAAGTGTCATAGACGAGGTTTTGTGTAGAGAACGTGTAAACTTAGCATGTTATATACAATTATCAGCTGTAATCAGGGCAAACAGACATTCCCTTATCACAGTGCGTTTTTGTGCAATGGAACAAGTGTCCATGGTGCAGCATTGTTTATAGCAACTGATATTTTAATTGCTGAACTAATTCTTGCTTGTCATTGGATAGCTTCACTGTTTGTGAGAAGATCTTACAAAGCAATATCACCCTGACTCGTTGGCTGTTTGTAAGTAAAGCCTTCTGATCCATGACATCACAGTCCATGTATATTGTGTCAGTTCTGAGCAGACAGTCCATGTTCCAGCCACACAACTGAGAACAGTATTATAATCTTATGTACACACTGCATGCTTTGATTGCTTTGTAATTTATCAGTTATTCTATTTTTCTATGCATGCCAGTGTTTGTTGGCTACTTGATGTTAGCTGGTATGGTTATCTAGAGTTCTGTCACAAGGTGTCGTGTTGTATTCCGTGCTTTATATTAACAATTTACATAATGCAGGTGAGGATTTATAGAATTGTAGATCTTTTATAAAACACTATTTTATATCTGAGGTTTGCTTTTATGAACAAAGTTGGTGAGATGCTTTTACCTTTTTTGCTTTATTTGTCTGTACTGTAATAGAATCAAAACTTGCCAAATGCATATTTATACTCAAAATTATATATATATATATATATATATATAAAAAACAATATTTAGCAGTATTTCATACACAAGATAGGTTTACTATACACGCACACAGACCCACAAACACCCTCATCCATTTATTATTGACTGATGTGTTAATTGTGTTATAATTGACCAGATTTAATTCTGAATGGAAGAGAACCCCAAATCATAACACTTTAGATACGCTTGTATATTTTGTACAATGAACACCAACTCATTTTCTTGTATATATTTATTAAGCATAATATATGGATTTTACAAATACGTCATGTCTTCAGGAGTTGTGTATGTTTTAATCTTGGCCAATTTTAGCCCATCACAAGTTTACTCCCTGGTGTATACATTTGAAATACAAAACAACGAATCATAATGGTGGTGTAATGCTTTTTATGTCCAAATTAGCTCGTGATAGATGTATTTGTGCTCGAAATTGTCATGTTTAGTGTGCTACAATCTCGATCAAGCCATCAGATGTCATTCGTCTACATTAGATCTGGCCTACCACTGACTGTTTGCAGCATGCTATATTTACCACTGGTTTAATCTATTTAATTCCATGTAGTGTAATTGTCGGTGAGAAAAATCAATATTTGTTGTCAACTGTAGTACAATTTGTGTATTTGTAGTCAAGTCCATCTGCTCTATTTGGTCTAATAAAAATTCAACCAAGTGAACATTCCGTAACTGGTTTATATTTGACCATGGTAGTGAATGTATGATAGGATTCTAATATGCTCTGATAACCCGCTTAAAGATAACAAAGGATCTAAAAAAACATTGCTTAGTATTTACTACAAGATGGCAAATACACTTTTGTTTTGAGAAAAGACCAAAACCAAACAATTTTATTGTACCTGCAATTATATAGATTAACAGCATTGATTGAATTTTGGCTCATCAAATTTCATGGACAGTAAAGTGGCCTAACAAATATAGATCATAGTAACTTTAATTAAGTTACATGGTTCCCACAGCCAAGGAAATATTATTTTCCAGAACAAAATAACCATTTTCCAGGACAATGTATAAAAGACTTGGTAATAAATCAAGATATGTGTGAAAAAGCATATCATATTTGTTCAATGTATGATCAGTTATTGACATTTTTATGGTACAGACTCCTACCTGTATGATCCACCCAGTTTTATTTAAATTTTAACTAACGTGGGGTATCGAGACTATGTAGCAGTACTCTTTTTCTTCTACAATCAAAGTTTTCTTCTACAGGCATATTTATTCAGAGGTTTCCTTGTTCTAAGTGGATTTATTCACAGGCAATATTTTTTCCATGACATTTCCTGATTTGATCTAATTCAAGGACATTTCCAGGCCCTGGAAATTTAATTTGCTGTTTTCATGGGAATCCTGAGTTAATGAATCATAAAAAATCAGTTTCAGTAAATCGAATAACATTAAATTATGTAAACAGTAAATAATAAAAATGAGAAACTTTTGACTATAAATGACTTAATAACCAAATAGATAAATATCAAGATTCTTGGAAATGTGATATAATACTAGGATGAGAGCTTCTAGGTAATGTGATATAATACAAGGATGACAGCTTTGAAGTAATGCCATGTAATACTAAGATGACAGCTTTTAAGTAATGCCATATAATACTAGGATGACAGCTTTTAAGTAATGCTATGTAATATTAGGATGACAGCTTTTAAGTAATGCCATATAATACTAGGATGACAGCTTTTAAGTAATGCCATATAATGCTAGGATGACAGTTGGGTAATATGACAAAATACTAGGATGGCAGTTTCTGGGTAACGTACTTCAGCACTAATATTCTTAAATATTACAATACAAGTTTATTTTAACTTTAATAAAAAGCATAGAGCATGTTTATTTTATGTCTTTATTAATCCTGGGTTGCCATGACACTATGTACACAATACATACTATCATGTCAACATTGAACAATAAAGTTAATTATATATATATATATAGAGAGAGAGAGAGAGAGAGCAAATGCTATATATATATATAAATATATTTATATACATATATGATTGTTGTTTTCTAAGGTATAGCAGGGCCGATCCCATGGCCTAACTAATAGAATGTTTTGACACATCTGTAACATTTGGGTTCAACTCCAGCCAAAAGTGGCCATAAGACAATGTCATTAACTTGTAGGATATGTTACGGATATTATTTCAGCTTATACTGAACAAACATTACCCCTTACCCCCAGACTAAATGATTTAAAATAACTTATTTATAATCTAGTTTATTTCTTTCTTTCAATGACATTTAATAAAGATTTGGTAAATTTAACACCGATAAGTACATGACTGAAGAAAACCCAACAAATTTCAATTCTATTTTTAAAGCAATCATTCCATTTTGCTTACACAAAGAGCATATCAGCGCCATTTTAATATCAAAAATAGTTCAAGACGAACCATGAGAATCGTCATTCGGCGTTATCAAGAGCAAGGGTCTACTTGCCACGGGACGATCAGGATCTGGGAGAAATGAGGAAACTATTGAACGCATACGTGAACATTTTGCAGAAGAACCGGAAGCATCAACTTGAAGATGTTCTAAGGGGTTGAGCATTTCCCATAGATCAATGCAGCACATTTTGAAGGTATTACACCTCTTCCCATTGTATGTAAAATAAATTCAATCAACATGTTTTCAGCAGGATGAAGTCAACTGTCCATGCTGTAAAGGCAACAATAAAGCTTTGTGGAATATTCAATACAGACTAATTTTGCATGGAATGAAAATTAACTAGTTCACCATATTTGACAGCTCGATCCTTATTTTTTTCTTTCGTGTTATCTTAAAGGGCACGAGTTTACCTAAACGAACCTAAAACACTTCAGGAGCTAAATAATAATATTTGACCAGAAACAATACGAGCTGTCATGGAACGCATTCTCGAAAGGGTTCTACTCCGTGAAGCTGAAAACGGAAATCATTTGATGAATATTATATCCCACAATTAGTTCACTGTAATTTCCGAGAGTCGAAATAAATATAGTTAAAAGACAAATTTCTTTACCGTTTCTTATTCAAAAGCTAAAATAAATAAAAATGTTAAGTAGCTTTTGCATCACCCTATAGTTATGTTTATTTATGCAGACATTGACCCCTGACCTTCATGTCATACAAACATTGACTTGCTCGTTAAAACATTTGATATTCACTCATCATCTCTCTGTGTTCAAATGCACCTCGTATATACATGGCAGGTACGACTGTGACTAGTTGTGATGTTTTTGGTTTTCTCAGTTCTAGTTAATTAATCGTCATTAATATGTATGACAAAGCATCAGAGCTGAAATATTTGATATAAATTTAACAATCTATATGTTGTTGTAATTAGTTATCTTATTTTAGTATCCCAGCCACAACACAAATACTGCTCTCTCTCTCTCTCTCTCTCTCTATATATATATATATATATATATATATATATATATATATAGTCTGAGTATGACATTACACAAAAAGATTTTCTTAAGTTGGTTATGTATATAATAGAAAAGTAAGAAAATGGTCAATTTTGTGAATTACAAAAGATGTATTTACCCTCCTTATTAATACAAACATATCCTTCATATATATATATATATATATATATATATATATATATATATATATATATATATATATATATATATATATAACCTAAATGTATTAAACAACACATTTAAGTATTTCAATACGTTTGCCAGATGTTTATCATATCCTCTGATCTGGTTATCCTTTGTCTCATGAACTTTATAATAATATAATAACAAATAGAAAACTTCTATTGCGCCAATATATCCACGAAAGAATCGAGCTCAGTGGCGCCACCCAGTACAGGAGTTGTGAAAACTCAGTCCAGGTAGGATGCAAAGTTCACCAACAAATGATCAGATGAAGTGGAATCTTAGGAAAGATAAGCAATTCTGAAAAGGTGAGTTTTCAAATGGTGAAAAAATCTTTGAAAATATTAATTATATATTACACGTTATTAAGCAGATAATATTTTGCTGACTCGTTTTCAGAAAATGTTTTTAAATTCCACATCATAAATTAATATGTATTGATGACATAAGTTGAGTTTCATCAAACTAAAATCTGGCCTATAATATTAAATATTCATTAAATTTAATTATTTAGACCATTAATTTTTGTTTACAATTTTGAGAAAAGATGTTATGTTTTCTAAATATGATATTTAGCATACATGATCATATTTAATACATTTATTATTAAACACACACCTGTAGATGATTGTTTAGCATTAGCACTGTTTTGGGAGGTTATTATGACAAAAGTATATTGAAACTCTAAACAATTATTTAGATAAATTAAAGACAAGTTCAGTACAATTACGTATTGCATGAAAGCTTTCTTCCTAAATATATAGCTGCATCGGTTTGTTTGTTTGTTTGTTTGTTTGTTTGTTTGGAAGTTGATATTTCAATCATCAAGTAATACCAAAACGTTATACAAATCCATGAATGAAGAACTAAAAATATTGGAAGATTGATTTAAGGCAAACAAATTGTCAGTGAATGCTAACAAAACGAACTAAAAATTATTCAGAAAAAAAAATGACAAAAATTATATATAAATTACTGATCAATGGAGAAGAGATAGCTAGTTGTTGTCTCAAAAACGAAATTCCTAGCCATTATAGTTGATGGAAACCTAGAATGGAAAGTACATATTGATATATGTAAAAGAAAAATTGTCTGCTTCATTATTAATGACCATATATTATAGCATGATACACCCTAAATAACTATCACACGGAATAATGCTTTGAGGTTCAGCATATAAATGACATCTGCATAAGATTGAAATGTTACAACCAAAGAAGCCATTCGAAGTCCACACAAGACTAGGTACAATGAACACGCAATGTCATT
This sequence comes from Paralvinella palmiformis, assembly GCA_025642065.1. NCBI lineage: Eukaryota > Metazoa > Annelida > Polychaeta > Terebellida > Alvinellidae > Paralvinella > Paralvinella palmiformis. The sequence goes on from JAODUP010000222.1 coordinate 73,013, forward strand.
ATTTCACACGAGTAAAATATAAAACATTTACGATTTATACCAATTTTAACTATTGATGTCCATGTATAATTACTACCAAAACAATTTGACATCTCCTCTATGTTCATTATTTACCAGGAACTGCGAGATCCATGAACATTATACTAGACGTCGCAATGATCCCAGCTTCGTAGCACATAGTACACACTTAATGACAAAAGGCTTTATTTTTCAAGGATCTGAGTTATGGAGTGCACTTCCATCAAACAGAAAAGAAAAGAAATATGTTTCACAATTTAAGGGACAATTAAAAATAATGTACAAAAATGTGTATGCAAATTGAACAACGTTTACTTCTCGAACGGTTGGTCCAAATTGGTCATAAACTTTATGAATCTACCCCCGAGTCTTTCGGGTTTTACTGTTGTATTGTATGTAATGTGGCATACAAGTTGTTGTTAAATAGTATAATTCAATCATCACTTGTCATGGTCCTATCAGCATAAGGTTGAGACTAACTGGGTTAAGTCGGGGGTCATGGGTAAAAGTAATAGGGTATTAGCATGAGTTAGCAATATTATTATTTTAATGTAGTTGATATTTAGTGAGATTAAACTAAGTGTTGAATTAAACGTTGGGAGGGGTTGGAGTATTAGAGTAACACTAATCTCAGTAACTATACAGTATAGACTTATCATTATTGACGTACAATATATTAACAAATGCTGAGATTACAGACTTAAGGATCATACTAGAATTGTAAACAAACAGTGTTCTGTATATTTCTCATACATCATCAGGGTTCGAAATAAGCGCTAGCCCGCTAGCCCCGGGCTAATAGAAATACTTATTTGTAGACTAGTAGAATATGTGTATTATTAGCCCGCGGGTCTGATAAGAAGCGGGTGCCCTTATTTGGTCGAGATTGGATTTTTTTGGGGGGGGGTTCACACAAAACTACTTGTTTTCCGATCGCTTGTATGAAGGGGTGTAATTGGCTGATTCGCGACCTGTTTACATATTTCGACCATTGACCAAGCGCCTAATGTAGCAACTAGGGTACTCACTATTTAAATGTCCAGCCTTTATCAAAATGCTCTATGCCTGATCTCACCCGCGCGGGCTAGTCTCAAACTTCACAAGGGCTAACATATTTCACAGTTCATTAACCCTATGGTCTAATGAACTGTGAAGGTCTTAGCTTCTAACCCTGAATCATTAATCATATTATTATGTTACGTTTCTATCCATTAACACATCAGTACTCTGCTCTTCGCATCTTCAACTGCAGTTAGGTTCATCGCTTCAAATCAAATCGTATTTTTTGGATTTATTCGACTTTCACAAAGGAAATAAAATACAGACATAACAATATAAAATACTATACAATATTTAGACATCAATATGAACTGAGACATAATTGAAATATAATTTACCAATTAAAATGTAAAAGTAATGTGTTTATCATAGATCGGTTATATATAGACAACTAATGTAACAGATATGACACAGTATCTCCTATGACACTTCCAGTATTGTGTGACAATTGGGCCCTTTCATGTTTCAAGTAGGTACGAGTTATTGTATATGAGATTTACCAAGTAGATGATACCCATATATATGATAGGTTTTAACACAATAGAAACAGTAATTCTTTGTCTAGAAACAATAAATCATTCTGTGTATTGAGGAAGTTAAATCTGATAAAAACATACAATGTGACATATACTGCTAACAGAAAAAAGGGTGATCTTGAATACACTATCTACTCATATTAACATTTCTGTTCATCACAAAAAAACATCGAGATTGATACCTAGCAAACAACAGCAAATGGTTAAAGTAAATAAATACTTCTGTGACAATCATGCACTTCTAATTAAGGATCTACATGCGTTTGCGAATTATTTTTGAAAGGGGCCTACAGTTATTACTATCTGTGAAAAGTAAATATATTCACCTGCTACGATAAGAATGGGAACTTTAATGGAACAAAGCTATACTATGCATAAAAGTAGTGATGCAACTTCCCACTTTAGACTTCAGCAGCAGATCCATGTATATACAATGTCACCAATCCAGGTAAGAATAAAATAAAATCTAAAATTAGTTGTACCCTATCCAACTAGAAGAGAAGTGTCTGCTGTGATAGATACAATCAAAATATAAGATCGATTAATAATGATATAACATCATTAGGCTAACATTTCTATTTACTCGTAGCCAACAAGTTGTCGTGAACGTGGAGACATATCGTGATCAGCTGGCGTACTTTAGGGAGTCTCACAAGGAACTGTGTTGGGGACCGTGTTGGGTGTCATCCTAACAAAACGAATCCCAAATAGGCGAATCAGCTAAATACCAACAACAAGACGAATCATAACAAGACGAGCTCTCATAGAATTAGGGTTAGGGTTATTATGATAGGATATAACTATATCATTTTAAATAAAGATTCGTCCATTAGGGATTCGTCTTGTTGGAAATAAAACCCACGTTGTTCTTATTGTATATCAACAACATCGCAGTGTCTCAAAAATAAGGAGTAGTAGTAATTTTATTCTATAATATATATATACAATGGTGTTACAATCTATTTATATTACATATTCTAATTTAAACGTATATCTATCATCAGGCCAACTAACTAGCAAATTTATGTTATGTCGGGTTGCATTCTTTTGCCCAGCAGGATATTTGCGTGGTTCACTGCACACCCAAACTGTTGTCACTGTTGTGCGGTGGTCTGTTGTTTCACTGGGGTAAGCTATTGTTAACTTTGGCGTCCTGTATTTCTCTGTGTACAACTCCATCCTAGTAAAGATTTATAAGGAGTTGATTTCTATTACACGCCAGCATGTAACCAAGGAAGCCAGCGGAGTAGTATGTTCACATATTGTTGTGAAATTTGCAGAATATTCTATGTGTATTTGTAGCTGATTGGAAAATATTCATGTGGATGCCAGAATTGACAGCATAACGTTGTTAACTATAGCGTGATGTGAGTCAGTTACTTTGTCCCCGTGACGTCAGTTACCGTGTCCTGTCAGTCGTGGTCGTGTACAATTAGTCGACGTCGGGCTGTAGCTGTCGTATGAGTTAATGTATGTCTAGAATCTCAGTAATTAGAAATGTGTGTGTATCGATATGTCAGTAGCTACATCATAGTCAGTCGTCGGAATATCCGCTCACGTCGAGTCGCGTGTCAGTCAGTGTCAAAACTGTAATCAGAACTGTGAGATTTGTACGAATACGTATGAATGTGATTAGTTAAGTTTTGATATGCCATATTTTGTCGTGTAAATTATTATTATTATTGTATATCCTTTGTTCTGTTATTTGCATGTATGCTTGTGACCGTGTGAGACAATCCGTCAATCAAGCCAACATCTTGTCACTCTAATAAACCACTGCAGTTTATGAGAGGAGGCGCAGTTATCCAAATAAATATGCATTTGGTTTTCTATGTTCGCTGTCTACAGATGCTGTTGAGAGTGGATAAAATCGTTAACGATAATTATATATGCGTTTATTTAAAAACATGTTATTGCTTTAATGGGGACACACAAATTCTTTATTATCCTTGTTAATTTGGGGGCATATAAATGCAAATAGTGCGAAATCGAGCGGCAGTCTGGAAAACTACAGTTACGGTTGGCGGTCATATTTATTGCAGATTTATTTGTATAATTTGTGTAATTCTATTCATGTATAATCTTTTTCTTCAGTATTATAAATAAACATAAATAATAATATGCAACATGCAATATGTGCATGTATATTACACTAAGTGCAATTTGAGGACATTTCATGAATTGAAGTCCTGGCAATTTATGCACTATCAATTATGACTCAAACCATGAAGATGCCAGTTTCAAATGGATTTTTATTGGTTCAGTATGAAGCAATTCGATCTGGCTTCATTTACAGTGCTCCTGTCTGATATACCTTCAAATTGACCAGATCACGTGACCTAGGACAGCCCCAACGACACTTAATTTTATTCATCTGGAGTAATGGGGTCGATATCAGAAATTAATTTTGCACAAATTCAATCAACCATGGGGATTATAACTACTAACCGAAGGAAACAGAACGTTTGTCTGGACTGTTTTATATATACCGAGCTGATAACATCCCCAAACCAGATTAAATGGCAGTGTGTTAAACGCAACAATCATTTCAAGGTTGTCGTATCTACATCTGTTGACTTTAATCGAGTATTCAACACCAAACCTCACAACCATGACGCAGATCCGATGGAAGTTGCAGTTGCCAAGACCGAAGTCGATATGAAACATTTATCAGTTAACAGCAGATAATGATCCGAACTTCCTGCTGCGGCCAGGCAGTTAGCTGGTAAGGAAGATGCCACGAAGAAGGCGATACCACGCGTAAACATAGGCCAGACGCTCCAGTTCCAGCTTCACTGAGTGAACTTACCATATAAACAGCTGTGGACTCTATGCAATGTTCGTATCTGCAAGGTTTAGAATATGAGACATTACTACTAGATTCGTAAAATGAATGTTACCTTGCAAATAATGGCTAATTGGCCGTTGGCTAAGTGTCCACATCCACACACAAATGCATACAAACACACACACAAAGGGAGAGAGAGAGAGAGAGAAACGGACACACACACACACACACACACACACATATATATATATATATATAAAATTCACTTAGCAATATCACTACTTCGTTTTCAGCTATGTCTATATGTAGGTATAGTATACATATAGTATAACTGTGTCGCTTGTTCAACTTGAACTGCTATGCTGCTTAACGCATCGATAACTTATATTGGGGCCTAACTTTTCACAATCGTCTCAGTATTAGCTACGACGCGAGATCTGTCGGACATTTAGCGTTGCTAACTATTATTAATTATGATAATATTTGCTGGTTAATAATATTCAAACCAAATATCTGCGGAGGATAATTATCCCTCACCTTACCACTAATGTTCAAACAGGAACTTAGAGACAAACTCGAAGAACGCTCTTTAGGCGTCAAAGAAGCCATTAAAGGTCTTAAAAGACCACCTACACCATGTAAGGACACATTCTCTTATGAAATTTGTATAAACTTTACCCAGAATCGTTTGGAAAAATTACTGGAGCGTTATAATAACTCCTGGTAACTAGAGTTTAATGGAAGAAAGCTAAACTTCTACCGATACTGAAGTCTGGTGGGTCCTCCTACAGGCCAATATCCCTCCTCCAAAATAAGATGATTACTGACAGACTGACTTGGCTCTTCCAAACCGACCAGAGCCTCTTCTGGATTGATTGGCGACATCATCAACAGTCACAACTATAATGTCAACAATGGAACAGCCGCTGTGACAATTGTTTTGAGCGAACTCGATCACAAACTATATTATGATGATCATTAATAACCCTCGACTTCAAAGGTAAAATCCTCTCATGGCTCAATGACTACCTTTCAAACAGAACCATAGTAGTAGCGCTCCAGGGATCCAGCTGTAACGAGTACCCCACAGACACGGGTCTTCCACATGGATCTATTCTCGGACTAACTCTGTTTAACGTCTTCATTATAACTCTACTCCAAGTAGCTGTCACTCCGGGGACACCATTACAAGTAATTCGACGACGACCTTGTCCTTCATCCCTAATGGGGTCAACTCCTTCCGAATGGTACCACTACTGGCTAAAACTTCTTTATTATTTATGACAGTGTGTAGCATCCTTTATGTTTTCTCTTTTATTTCTGTAGATAAAGTGAGTCATTCTTTAACCAATCACCGAACTGACTGTGACATCAAAGATATTTTATGACTCACTTTATGTATGTATATGATAATGTTTTAATTGCTCCATCTACCCTTACTTTATATGTCTTTCGAATCACGCAACAAATGCACTTATAATTATATGGTGTATACGTCTGATGGTGTTATTCTTTATAAATCAGATGGTGTTATTCTATACACGCCTGACGGTGTTGTTCTGTATATGTTTATGGCGGTGTTATTCTGTAAACGTTTGACGGTGTTATTCTGTATATGTATATGGCGGCGTTATTCTGTATACGTTTGACGGTGTTATTCGGTATGCGTCTGATGATGTTATTCTGTATACGCTTAGACGGTGTTATTCTGTATACGTCTTACGGTGTTATTCTGTATACGTCTGACGGCGTTATTATGTATAAGTCTGACCATGTTATCCTGTATAGGTCTTACGGTGTTAGTCTGTATACGTCTTACGGTGTTACTCTGTATACTTCTTACGGTGTTATACTGTATAGTCTGACGGCGTTATTATGTATACTGTAGGTTAGCCATTACGGCTTTCTTAAATAACACACTGAATGACAGGAAAGGAAACAAATCACGTGTTCTGACGTCAACTGGCACAAGGATCACGTAGCCATCTCAATCCAGATCAGAGATGTTCTAGCTTAGCCATACTCATGACCTTACCTAAGCCCCGGTCTCAACTTACTAACTACTACTAACTGATGACGTCGTCAGTTCATTTACATAAATTTGACAATACGGTAGACACTTTGTGTTATAAGAGTACCAAAAGACATTTAACAATATAGTTCTCTTTGGTTATTTCAGTAACATACGAGGCTGTTTGCATTAATTATACTGTAATATTTGTAAATACACCTTTGCTCCGGAATTACATGTTTTGCTGACCTCTTTTTACATTGTTATAACCTAACCATACAGCTTGTATTAAATGATGTCAGATTTCAGGAGCATCCGGACTGTGTCTGGCTTCAAAATGAAGACCATTAATAGCGGACTCACCAGCACTTTGAACTGGATTATCTAATATACGGATCATATTTTTGACATCATTTATAATTTGTGTGAGTATATTTGTATTAGTCCTTAAAATGTGAAGTGAAAGTGAAATGTTCTTTTAAGTTGACAAATTAGAAATGCTCAAACGATATTGTAATATTATGTTTAAAATTATTTGGGATTTAACAATAGAATAAAGTGAACCTCGTTTTTACTAAGCCAGTAAGTAATGGATTGAAGATGACACTGTATACAGATTTTGACAAACTTTTGCAATTAGCAACTATGGATCGAGCCGTGATAGCGTAGTTAGATAGGGCGTAGGACTCGTAGCCTAACGGTCGCGGGTTCGAGGCTCCGTGAGCTGCCGTCATGTGGCGACTGGTTCACTCATCCATAAAAAATGAGTACCTGAGAGGACGTGATGGCTATGTGTTTGAGTAACGCTTTGCGCCTATAATGCGTTGTATACTCCCTTGGGAGTTGAGATATGTGCTGTGTGGAAACAGGTCTGAGTCGGGGATAATAATGCTGTAAAGCACCTTAGAGCAGCTTCGAGCTGAATATGGCGCTACATAAATATCACGTATTATTTCGCCTTAGAGTAACCTTCTTACAGGTTATATAGGGCGCTATATAATTTTTTGTATATTATAACTACACCAGAATAATTGTAAGAAGTATAACTATTGCAGGTTGGCTATCTCTCTCAGCTCATCTAATTCCTTGCATATATGCTGCAATTAAAATGTTAGAAATTCAAAATATAGTGCCATTTATTTATAACGTACAGGTTTTGTTTGCATTTGATAACGATATGCATGTAGTTTTATATTATTACTATGATGCACAACTGAACAATGAAACAATCCTAAATAATTAATACAGCTTTAATATGATCATAAATGATTACTACATTTTCAATATGAATTAAATATTTAACAAATGTGAAATAATTTAATACGAAACTGAATACAAATAAAACCACCTTCTAATAGAATTTTATGAAACCAAATTAATTAGTATCTACCTTCAAATGTCTCTGGTAGCCGACCATAAATCACCTTCCTTATTATATTTTCTGCATCTACACTCATGCTGTATACTTCAGTTGCAAATAAAAATCTAACTTTGTCATCGGGTGCCTCCACTACCTTTTGTATTTTGATAATTATTTTGTGGTTGTATTAAATTTAAGGGATGCTTCCATGGTCATATAACATAATTGAAGTTTCCTGCATATATGGTTAAATACATATTTAGCTGTTGATCCCGAATAGATGATTGAATGTTCAGAAACGTTCTTGAATAAAAGTGAAGGTTGATTTCCAGTAAAGAAGGTGTTTTTAAAGAAAATTGAACGGTGAAAAGTTTGTGATGTTTTTATCATTCTTTATCGAAATATTTTAAAGTTGTTTTTGAGAGCATTGTAAAACATAAAAAAATATTCCAATCAAATGTATTTTAAAGTTATTTTACCAAAATATTTTTAGGTTGTGCCTGAGACACACATTTCTATGTTTCTGAAATATGATTATGTTTTCTCACTCACTCACTCACTCACTCACTCACTCACTCACTCACTCACTCACTCACTCACTCACTCACTCACTCACTCACTCACTCACTCACTCACTCACTCACTCACTCACTCACTCACTCACTCACTCACTCACTCACTCACTCACTCACTCACTCACTCACTCACACTCACCACCACATCACCACTCACACTCACTCACTCACTCACTCACTCCAACTCACTCACTCACTCACTCACTCACACCACTCACTCACTCCACTCACCACTCACCACCACCACCATCCACTCACCATACCACTCACTCACTCACTCACTCACTCACTCACTCACTCACTCACTCACTCACTCACTCACTCACTCACTCACTCACTCACTCACTCACTCACTCACTCACTCACTCACTCACTCACTCACTCACTCACTCACTCACTCACTCACCACCACCACCACCCACTCACTCACTCACTCACTCACTCACTCACTCACTCACTGAATGTGTTTATGTGTATTTTTTTAGGATACATATATAGTGGCACTGGGTCAGAACGTCAACATCTAAACATCCTTTGAGACCTATGCCTCCATATACATAAATAAAACTATACATACATCAAACTAAATGTAAAATGCCCTACATCTTCAAATATCTATACTATCTTCAAATATCTATACTATTGTAGACCTTATAGAAGTGTCTGGGCTACTCATCAGTTTACAGTCAACAGTAATTTACTCTGGTTCAAAAGAAGCACACACACACACACACACACACACACACACCATATATATATATATATATATAACATTTCGACACCACAGATACTGACCTCAGCTTAACTCTGGGTTTGAATAACTAAATAAATCCTACCTATATAAACCGTATCGATAGATGACTGGTCTGGCGTCGCAATTTATGTATGTGCGTGTTCACGGAAATGTCATTAATATATACAAGCATTATGTATCCGACATATTATTTTCAACTAGACCTAGTTTATTTGTTTTTACATTTCACAAATTACTTATAATATCGTGTATACATAATATTGAATAAATAATTTTAATCGTGATATTTAGTATTCATGAATGTGTGTAAGTATTCTCAAAGTATGTGCGGCATGTTTAGTGGGTGATATAATTTAGATGTAACCGGGTCTGACATAGCAACGCAGCAGCCAAATACGCTCTGTCTAAGGGTCAACTCTTATGAGTCTCATCCGCCTCATCCGAAAATTAGCGTTCTTTTGGTTCGGCAGGAAAACAAGAGAGTTCGTGGGGAATACGTCTATGCCATCTGTTGTCGTTGAGGTATGTTATTTAAAGTGTTAGGATTTCTTGTGGGTTACAAGTCCTGTTGGGATCTAGATCTGCGGTATGTAAAGAGTTGATAATTGTATATTTATTTGGAGAAAATCTTGTCGAGAGACACGTAAACAGTTATTCTCTTTAGTTATCCGAATTAAATTATTCTACCTTAGCCGGATATTGTATCGTTATACTTGTATGATTACTCGTTGGTTGTATTACTGTCTTATTAGATATTTGCTGAAATAAGTCGTTCACGACATTATAGTACATTAATTCTTCGCTTATTTACGTCAGAGATCCAGATGACTTGCACATCGAACTATTAAACAATGTCGCAAGAACAAGCACATCTGGAGTACATTCAGGATGAGCATAAACCTTATTGTACACCCAGACTATCACTTCCAAAGCCGTGTACTACTTAATTGATTGGAACTGTGAGAGGGTTTTATACAGTTATTTCTAGATAACTGTTTATGTGTTGGTTTAGTTTGTTATGTACACAATTATATTATATCATTAATACCAATCATATAGGTGTTTTTAGTTTGTTTTTTTTTTTTGGGGGGGGGGGGCTTGGGGCTCGAATATAATAATGATAATTATTGTATGTAATTCAAGATATAAAGAAATGGCTAAAGACTTGGAAGATAATATGCTGATGTTATTATTTTAAACGACCTGAGCAATATATGTTGTATAGATAATAATATACTCTAATCATTATATAACTTGTTATATTGTAGGCTGTTGTTAAACGTATTTATTATACTGTTTTCATTCCAGCAGTGTTCCAGTTAGGCCATTACGCGGTAGCGCAACGCCCTGCCCCTATTTAACTGCGCCCTGTACGTTTTATTTTGCGCCCTGTGTATTTATAGGGCGCCCGGTGTTGTTGGTAATTATGATACTGTCACCAGCTCCATTTCATGAATATTAACTAAATGCCAAAGTTAACTAAAAAACTGATTTCAAACGATGGGCCCTCAAATATATATCTTTCAAGCGTAAAAGTGCCCTCCATCTGCCAACTGCACCCTGTAATTTTCAAAACCTAGCTGGAACACTGTTTCAGTAATGTATTTCATGGTAACTAAACAAAATGAACAAACAATTCAATAAACAAAAACCACATAACAAAATGAAGTAAAATAACATTTGTATATAACATCTCGTACCACATATAATGAACATATAAAATAAAACACTCTCAGAACAAGATATAGTAATTTACTTATTATAGGTTGAAGATATGACGTACATATCACAGCTGATACATACGCATAACGTTTAAACCATTCTACACCCGGACATTTGTATTCCAATGGTTAAGTCATTCTCATTTTTATTTAAAAACATATTTCTGGCAAGCCAATGGATGATCGAGTTTTAAACTCGGATTACAAGTTTTAACCCAGAATCCTGGACTTGGTCAACTCTAGATCGGTGATCTACCGGCTTCACTATCACTATTAGAAGATTACAAATATGAGATTATAATTATGCCATGTCTCCTGTGTTATTCAACACATTAAACTAGATTATACGTTCCCCCCCCCCCCTATGTGCTGGTACCTTACCGATGGTTAGGCTTGTGTGTATCAATGACTTGGGAAGCTATACCGTCGTAAGCTGAAACCGCTGGCAGGTTAAACCAAGCCGGGCAGGTCTCAGAGTAGGGAGCAGCCAAAACCAAGCACCTGGTACTTCAGGTTGCGGGTTGAGCGTGGGGATAACAACTTCAACCCGTAAAAACAAGCCTGTTATGGAAACTACAACAAAATTACATTGTTGTTGTAGCCTTATGTCTCACTGGGGACGAAGAGGATAAAAAGACACACACCAATTTGTTGCTTTATTATTATTATTATAAATATATATATATATATATATATATAAAAATAACCTGACTAAGGCGACTTACTCTTATATCATTGTATTTGTTCTTGTTTCCTAAAGATCTATTCCACATCTTTTAGAATTTCTCATGAATTTGTCTAATGTTATGTTAAGTGGGGATGCGTTATATAAACAATGTTTCAAGCATCGTGCTTTACAACATTCTATGTGCGTTTGGTGTCATTAAAATGATGTAATACGAATATTGAAATAAATAATTTGAATATGTAGCCGTTCTGGTGTGTGGCCCATTTGATATATGGCCGATTTCACTTATCACCCTATTATCGTCCATTCTGCTTCTGTCCATACTAATCAATCCATCTTATAGCCAATTATTAATAATCTTTTTATTATTGGTATACACTATTACTGTCAGACAAAGTTCTACACCTTAATTCATAGAAGGAGGAAAGATGTAAGTTCTAATCTTATAGTTATACAGAATAGTTATGCAAATTCGTACTTCGACACTTAGTTTGGGGCTGTTATTTTTAGTGTTAAGACTTAAGTCTAGACACTCTACAGTATAGATCTAGTCTATAGACTATACTATCTATGTAACTCTAATTACAAAATGTAGTCGTATTGTAGTTAATATTATTATAAAATGCTATTGACTGGGTCTCATCCCATCCACTGTAACCGATTTTTCTTAATAACTTCAGTCACCAATTCAGTCCCCATTCTCAGAGACACATATCACCCATGCACAACAGCAACTCTTGCTATTGATGCAAATTCATCCTCCAGTAAGCTTTATATACCCATCTGTCTAGACCAGGGGTTGGCAATCTTTTTGAGGGGAGGGCCAAATCGTAAAACTTGAGTTAGTCAGTAGACTGGATAGTGGATGAGTGTGGGAGTGGGACCCCCCCACAAATAAAGCGGTTTCGGAGCATCTAAGACCAATTGTCACCAATATATGAAATTATTCAAACTGTATGTGTAGTAGAGTACAATTTGAATTAAGTCAGTGGGCAGCATGTATTTTCAAATGCAAGAAGCTGCATAATACATCGTGTGTCTACCATGACCTATACTCCTCACATGCAGTAACTTCATGAATATTAATGATTATATACTATTAACACAAAAATGGGAATTAATTAATTATATGTAATTTTATTTTCAATTCAATGTGTGGTCAGGTGCTGGGCTTGCTTCACCAACCCCTGAATATCAGGCTGTAGATGTGTGCTTGCAAGCCTCAGAGTACCCGGCCTTCAAATGTGCATCAGTAAGTTTACTACATGTTTTGCTCTTTGCAAAAATCACTTTGGTGGACAGTTGTTCACATGTATAGGTATGTGCTTCCAAATAGTGCGATGCATTAGTCCGGGTAATTAGTCAGCTGGAACATATTGGCGGTAAATGTAAATATTACAACTTCAGTAAACTTGGTTTTCAAGTCAGTGTTGCAATGCAAATCAGTCAGTTCCATCTGTAGGTGAATGGCAACACTGTCCATGTTTACTGCAAATAATGCAAAAACCTGGTTATTGGCATGCAGATCTGGAAATTGAGTTTTGAATTGTTCTCGCAGCTTCCCAACAAAAGCAATATACGTAGTGGCCTCATTAGATTTACTTGCAGACAACATTGGAAAATGGGGATAATTGCATTGGTTGAGTTGTCCCACGCACAGATGGAGCTTGACCTTAAATATGCAGATATGTTCAAATCGTTTGTTGATTAACTGCTCTCTGCACTGTAATTTTATGTTCAACACATTCATATGTTTTGAAATGTCTACCAAGAATGCCAAATATGACAACCATGCAGAGTCTGACAGAAAATAGTATTTGGTTTTTATCCAATATTATATCAGTATATGGCATCCAACAAAGGCTTTAATAGAATAAAACACTACAAATTTCTACTCCTGATGTCCATTATTATGAAAGAGGGCTTAAAAAGGTAGCCAATTCCTGATTGTTTGGCCAATTTGCTGACGATTGTTGATCTCTATGAAAAGGATTATTAGTCTACTGCTTTCTCAGCAGCAAAGGACAGTTTAACAGGGGTTATAAGTCATTTGGTTGTTTTGATAATTACGAGGTCAGTGATGGCTGAAACCAATATGTAAGTTAGTTGAAAGAGATGTGGGAATGTTGATACTTTACAAATCCTCAAATACCCTAAACTCCAGAATGATGTCAGGGGCCTGACAGAATGCCACCATGGGCCAGATCTGGGCCGCGGGCTGTAGTTTGCCTAACCCCTGGTCTAGCATAACATTTCCTAGATCCATACTTTTCTGTATGTTGATAGCCTCTCCATCACCTGCTGTATCACATACCTTGTACACAAATGCATACCCAGTTATACTTAGTTATCCTATCACACCTGAGGAGTGCTTATGAACACATCTACCACACTCTCTAGTTACTGAGTTACTTTAAGTTTTAACATCCTTCATACAGTCACATTCCTGTCTTCTCAACATGACTACAGACAGTACACAGCCACATTCCTGTCCTCTCAACATGACCACAGACAGTACAGCCACATTCCTGTCTTCTCAATATGACCGCAGACAGTACACAGCTACAATCCTCTCTTCACAATATGACCACAGACAGTACATAGCCACATTCCTGTCCTCTCAACATGACCAGAGACAGTACACAGCCACATTTCTGTATTCTCAATATGACCACAGACAGTACACAGCCACATTCCTGTCATCTCAATATGACCACAGACAGTACACAGCCACATTCCTGTCTTCTCAATATGACCACAGACAGTACACAGCCACATTTCTGTATTCTCAATCTGACCACAGACAGTACACAGCCACATTTCTGTATTCTCAATCTGACCACAGACAGTACACAGCCACATTTCTGTCCTCTCAACATTACCAGAGACAGTACACAGCCACATTCCTGTCTTCTCAATATGACCAGAGACAGTACACAGCCACATTCCTGTCTTCTCAATATGACCACAGACAGTACACAGCCACATTTCTGTCTTCTCAATATGACCACAGACAGTACACAGCCACATTCCTGTCTTCTCAATATGACCACAGACAGTACACAGCCACATTCCTGTCTTCTCAATCTGACCACAGACAGTACACAGCCACATTTCTGTCTTCTCAATATGACCAGAGACAGTACACAGCCACATTCCTGTCTTCTCAATATGACCACAGACAGTACACAGCCACATTCCTGTCTTCTCAATCTGACCACAGTTCTTCCCTGAAGAATATCACCTTTGTTTTGATGATGTTAATCTTCAAACCTTTCGCCTCCATGTTCTCCTTCAACTTCCCAATGCTCTCCACCATCAACACCAAATCATCTGGATACAACAGTTCTTATGACAATCCCTTCTTGATGTCACAATTGTCAATGTTTCCATAACAACCACAAATAACAATAGATTTAGCACTAATGTATCCCCATCTTCACCTTAATCTCTTCATTGTTCTCTTGTTTTGTATTCATCACTGTCCTCACGTTACCATACCTCGTAATTACCTCGTTCGTCAGCCATCCTTCAGTCTCCAGTTATTCAGTATCCACCAGATCACTTGTTAGAAATATATGTAAGATATTGTATAACATTTTATTAGACTTAATAACTATAATGATATTATAACAGACCCAGGACTTAACTCGTTTCTAAGCTATGATAGAATATTAGGTATGTAATCTTTTACAAGATTAAATAACATGAAATTTGTTATGTTTTCTAGGAGGTTAATGATATCTTTATCTCCCCAATAACAAGAAGAGAAATAACCTAGAATCATAATTCTTCCAGAAAAAGTTATTTCAGTATAGTTAATTGATACATTTTGAGTGGCTCTGTTAAGTTGTATTGTTACTGTCAACATGATAATTGTAAACTTCACTTTGTATTTTATTAACTAATGATGTTATTTTTCTTCATAAAGAGATAGTTCATGCTTAATGATATTAAAAACATTATTAACTGAGATCGTACACAGTACACTTTAAACAAGACTTGATATTATAAAACCTTATCAACTAAAATAGATGATATTACTTGAGTATCCGGGATGTTTACTATGATCATGTCAATTTATCTGGATGTCAGTCACCCAGTAACCATAAGTCCCATGTATCAACCAAATTACTCACTTACCAACGATATATTGAAATGTTCAATATCTTCTGGCTTAGGGTCTTGCTGAAGCTGTAGTCATGACAATGACCAAGCCAAGTTCCTCATTAACCTTTGATGAGATGTTTTGAGGTGATGAAAACCAAATTTCTGTTGAGGTTATTATAGTTTGTATAACAGTTTTTCTAAAAATCTTCAATTTATATATGTATGTATATGTATATGAAATGTTAATTTATCTCCGTGTTCATTATAATTTGAAATACGATTCAGTTCACTTCATTGAGGAGTCCCTTGCTTCATGATCTGTGGTCAGAAAATAGCAATTGAACACATAAATGCGAACATTTGCCACCTCGTTCGTTATCAGTCAGAGGTGAGCAGTACAGATTATGGAAACAAAAGATTCCGAAGATACTCGCTGTCAGACTGTTTTACAACGTCAAGGGGACTTTTACATTTTTAATTCAGTCAAACAACAGCACCGTTTTACTTTGACAGACATCCATGGTGAGCTGAGAAATAAATCATTAATGTCAATAAATTGTTTGTTTCTTAGGCAGGTTTGAACCTATCCCTGTTGGCGCAAGCTACAATGTTGTCATAATTGCTAGACGACTAAAGTTTAGTTACATTCATCTTAAAGTTGTTCTACCATTTAATTTTCAGATTTTTGTTGTATCGCCATGGCAACTTCTAATGCTCACAAGTCTGTCCAGGATCAAGATATAGGTGACGCTGATATATTTCATGATACCTTAGAACAGCTGCTGATATTAGCCAATCAACTTTGTAACAGAACAGAGAAAATGTTACATATACCTGGTGTTAACAAACTACTGAAGAAATGTCAAGCCGAGATGAAGTTCCTTAACAATGTAAGTAGAATATAACATGTATCTGGATCATATTAATGTTCTGAAAACCCTCCTAAAATTTTGCTGTTTTCTGGCCAGTTTTGTGCACATGATAAGATAAACAAGCCGAAGATCGCCATAATTAATAAGGTAAACTAATGGATCGAACATCCCACAAACAGAGTGATCATATGTTATGATCGGGGTTCGTTGTATATTATTTTGATGAATACTTTAAGTTCTCGGACAATAAACATATTTGGATTAAACAAAGTAAATTGTAACTATCCGTAGTTAGTGTTACGAATACAGGGAAATAAATAATAATAATAATAATAATGTATATTTAATAAAGCGCCCTTACTAGCAGGAGCCATTCAAAGGCGCTGTACAAATAATATGTAATATAATAATACCCCAAATAATGTCTGTAAAAACCCTGTAATGATTTAAAAGATAATAATTATTTATCTGTGAAAGCGACCTTAAATAGGTGTGTTTTCAGAAGAGACTTAAAATTTCCAAGAGACGACGCATTTCTAATATTTGTCGGCAACCTATTCCATAAAGTGGGGGCTGCAACACTAAACGCACAATCACCATATGACTTGAGCTGAGACACTGGCACCTGCAATAGTATCTGACTGGATGACCTGAGTTTTCGGGATGACGTTCTAATGGAAACCAGTTCACACAGGTATTCTGGCGCCATATCATTAATAGATTTATAAGTTATTAACAGAATCTTGAAATGGATACGCTGTCTAACAGGTAGCCAATGTAGTTTTTGAAGAATTGGGGTGATATGATCATATTTTCTAGTATTTGTTACAATGCGAGCTGCACTATTCTGAATTCGCTGAAGGCGATTAATGTTATAATCAGATATGCCATATAACAGGGAGTTACAATAGTCAATACGAGATGTGACAAAGGCATGGACTACAGTTACAAGTGATTCTTGTGTCAAGAATGCTTTTAAACAGTGGATCTTCTTAAGATGGTAGTAGGCAGCTTGGAATACTGATGTGACATGTTCATGCATGTTAATACATTGGTCAAAAATAACCCCTAGATTTTTTACTGACCCATTAGGGGTAATCGACGATTCACCCATCTGTAATGCTTGTGTCTTTAGGGATTTAACACAATGTGGTGATGCCAAATATAAAATATTTGTTTTATTATCATTTAGTTTTAGAAGATTTTGAGTCATCCATAGCCAAATATCAGCAATGCAATGTTCTAAATTCTTCAACTGTCAGGATCCAGTGATATATACAGCTGTGTGTCATCAGCATACAAGTGATATTTAATACACTCCATGAGATACAAGAATGATCTGTAACTGTGTTCTATAATCCCAAATGTTAATCATACAATAAGATATTATATTTAATTATATTCAATAATAAAATGGGCGTGTTCATTGTTTTGATAATTGTTTATGACTTATAGTCTCTTTTACATCATAAAACAAGCTGATAGCCATCTTTAATATCTAGAAGTAGTGTATCTAAAGTTATAAAGATGACCTTACTGTCATACAGACTATTTTTATACAGCCATCTTCCTGTACATCATAACTTATGTATTTGTTATCTACAATAGACCGATTCAGTTACCCCTGGCGCCACTGTGAGGCTGAATTTCACACTATGGTTTCGGGTTAGAAGTCTAAGAATCACTGTGTGGCAATTTACATGTTAGTGACCGATAAATGTCTTACTGAAAAATTGTATTTAGGCTATTTACCTGCTATATTTGGATTTTATTTATAGTCCATTAAGGGTATGTAATCTCCAGATCATAATTTTGCATTTAATAGGAATGACATAGACTTCATCCAATAGATATATGCCACTAAACTAAGTAACGTTCAGCGCGATTTGTATAGGTGTCATGGTCCGGCCTGTCTAGTTCAAACTTATATTTTGTAGAACCTTTGTCATCTGACATGACGATGTGAATAGATAAAATCAATGATCACATAGATTATAATTCAATGGGTGATTCCTATTACTGTAACATTGGTATTTATGCATGATATCTTGTATTGAAAGTGAACTGTTTTATTTTCTGAATCAGCTGTTCGTGAAAATGTTAAGGGTAATAAATTTTTTAAATACTATACAGGTGATATATATATGATTGGTTCCCAGGTATTAAATATTTTAAAAAAATCTTTATTAAAATCAATTTATATTCAGCTAAAAGTTTAATTTTAAAATCATTTATTTAATCCATTGAAATCCATGCTAAAAAATCCTCATACAAGTCAACATGAATAATGAAGGCTTAGTTGTGTCATTCATCTGGAAAAAATGTTTGCACAATCGTTCAGCTGAAATACTAGTCTCAGTCTCTGTGTAGTATGAAATAATTTGCTGAAAGATTTCCAGTATTTACCATTAGTGAAAAGTTGCCTTCCCCTATTAACAGTAGGCACCATAGCTGTTTATAACCCGAGATTGCAGTTAGTAGCCGATGCAACGCATTTCGCCTGGATTGGTCTATTGATATGATTATATATATGATTATTATACATAAAATTTAGATTCTGTAAGCATTTTGACTCACACAGTCCTCAATTATGGTACTATTCATTTTAATGTTAGCTTAGATAAAAGTGTATAGCAGTATGATCAACAATTATTAGATAACATTATGTTTTATATGGGAATTTTAGCTTCATTTGTTTAGATTGGAAACCAAAATAAATAAACCATGTGTCAACAACATCATTTATAGGTACATAATTATATATGGTTATAATGAGTCATTATTAATAACCATATTATATTGAAACTACTGGTTCTTATCAGCTTTTGTTCAGTTTGTTGACAAAAATATTGATAATTAAAATTCTTTTTAAGGTACCTGTTTGTTAATTCTAAGATAGACATGGCCTAGTCTTCTCCTAATAATAGATGAGTCATTTTAGACTATTATTTAACTATATTAATCATATAGGTTTTGTTTTACGCCCGCAGCAGTAACAATAACAAATAATATTAATATACGATTCGTACATAACCGGTTGATCAGTTCTATCATAACGACAACATAACGTTCAGTCTGTCGTAAGGATACATTATGATAATTCTGATCTTTGATCTTGGATGTAAACAAATGCCCGGAAACTCAATCAACTGTTGTCATGTTTTGATATGATTTACGTTTATCTTGCTTGTGTAATTTCTCCTGTCATCATAGTAAATCTGTTATCTTCACACACACGTACGAAATGGGTGATGAAAATATAAGCGAAACATTTTTGAATAGGTACAAATCCCTGAACAATTCTGTATCATATGATAAATATGACATGGATAATTTATTATTAAAATTAAATGAGCTTATTAAATGTACCAATGCAATTAATATGCTTAATTACAGTACATATGATTATATTCTGAATCCTCTACAAAAATTAAATTTGCTAAAAATGATGACTTAGAAATGATTTATACTGATCGTTTGACTTATTGAACTCACCGACTATATATAATGTTGACACTTTTATTCAATCCAATGATCGTTCAAGGTTTTTCTCCGGATAATCCTAATATGGCAACCGTTCAGCCACTAAAATAGATGTACTGTAGATCAGCATTTGTTGATGATCATATTAAGTTGGCAAATTAAAACAATGTCAGCATTTCTCGTTTTACAGTATAACACACGATCATAAATCTCATCGTAGGCTCACTATTGTTTCTCCATAGTGTGAGCATGTGTAGGCAAATTAATATACATGCAACAATTAAACTGAAGGTTGGCTAATAAACTATTTATATTTAGCATTACAAGTGTTTATTTCGCAGTAAAAGCATGGGAATTTATCTAAGTAAAAAATGTAAATATCAAACCAGTTGCAACGAACCCATCATCAATAATATGCATCAAGAGATGCGATTGGCTAGGAATTTACTCTATAATTAGACTCCTCTATTGAAAGGCACATTAAAACATCTAATTATGACAATCATTTATTGACAACATTTTCACAATATAAAATCACCAGGCAATATCCTATTCATATACAGCGTATTTCAATCTGATACAAACCATTGTAAGAACATTTACAATACAATACTCAACATTCATGTGCAATTGCCAATTGCACTTCACTCTATACATTTAAACTACCGTAATTGAACTTTGACAGGTGTATCGATTTCTTCAATTGCTTTCTGCATGTCTTGTGATAATCCCAAATCTACCGAGCCATTAAGAAGAATGCATTTTTTGTCTTGCGGTCTTGTAGAATGCATACAACATCTGAACACAGTGAAGTGGTTTCTGGGTTTCAGCAAAGTTATGCCAGATTCTAAGGCTTCACTAATCTTGTCGCTATTCCACTCGTTGAATGTTTGGCGCAGGGCGAAGGGTTTGTTGTCAGCAACATCTAAGGGCTGCAATTCATCAGTGCACAAAGCAGGACTAAACACCACCTGAATGTCGTTTGCTTTGAGAGCGTTCAGAAATGGATCACCACCATGTGCCTTATATACATCTGTCAGTGAGTTTTGAGGGTGTAATTTGAGTCAATTTATATAGATATTTAGGACTTTATATTATAGACAAAATGACGAAACCTAGTAATTTTAGAACCAATAATTCATCAAATTAAAACGTCACCATCTTGTACAAATTATTAAATTCGCCAACTTAATACGTCACCATCATTTGCCGATTTAGAGAATATCCGGTAATAAGTCGTTGAATTACAGGGCAGTAGCTTTGAGTAGTCCAGTTACTGAAATATTTGATTGGATAATACTGAACAAGAACTCCGATGACTTCAGCTTAAGTGATCTGCTATATGTTTTAGCTGTAAGAGCCTGACTTAACTCAGTGTACATTTGTTCTAATGGAAACGATTTATTATAATCGAGCCACGATAGCGCAGTCAGTTAGAGCGTAGGACTCGTAGCCGAACGGTCGCAGGTTAGAGGCTCCATGAGCTCCAATGCTGTCATGTGGCGACTGGTTCACTCATCCATAAAAAATGAGTACTTGACAGGACGCGATGGTTATGTGTTTGAGTAACGCTTTGTGCCTATAATGGCAGCATGCGTTGTATACTCCCTTGGGAGTTGAGATGTGTGCTTGGTGGAAACAGGTCTGAGTCGGGGATAATAATATTGTAAATAATATTGTAAAGCTCGTTAGAGCGGCTTCTAGCTGAATAGGTCGCTATATAAATATCACATATTATTATTAGCATTATTATTATAATAAACAAAATGACTCTGATATTTATGTCTAATTATTAGATGTGACCTATTCTTTTGATTAAGTCAATTACATTAAATTGATCGACTTACTGATGAAAAGAAATATTACTCCATTAGTTAATCGTTTATTATACATTTATACAAATCAACATCTCAGTATTAGATTGAATAGCATAATGTCATAATATTTTCGCACCTATAATGGTGTTTAACAAGGTGATGTTTTGTCATCTATTTTATTTGATGTGTGTACATAGGATTAATTACTTTATGGGTTAATTCAGATGAAGGTTATGTTATGGTTGTATATCATTTATATTCTGGGATATTTGGTCATGCTGATGATTTGTTGTCATGCTGATGATGTCGGTTTAATGGCGTTCTATATTTATGCCCTTCATAGAATGTGTGATGTAGCTGTTAGTTATGTATCAGAGTACAATATTAAATTAAACTCATTGAATTATCCGATTATTAATAACATTGATGATAAAAATATTATGTTTAATTTTGATGCTGTAGATCTGAAGGCTGCATCTAAAGCACTCAGTTAGGTCACATTATTGGACCAAACATTTGCAGTAATATAATGCAGGATGCCTCTTATACTCTAATTTGCAGTGTCAGTTCTGTTTTAAATAATTTTATGTAATGATTTTATAACGTTAAATATTAAAATCATATTACACCTCTCTTTACTCTTGTCCATTGTGAGATGTAACCTGTCACTACTTTTCCAGATCTGAAGTTTCCTACAAAAAATTTAATCCATAAATTAATTTACCATTTTTACAACGTTAACACTTTATGTGGTGTTGCCAATGTACTGGAACCAAAATGATCCAAACTTATATATATATATATATATATATATCAATCAGACATACACACTGACCTAGTGAGCTCCAGTGACCGGGCGGTTAAGTACCTGGTACTTGGTGCAATTAGGGTCACAGGTTCGACCCCAGTAAGAGATCGAAACCTTTCCAGGGATTAATTTCTCGGCTCACAACATCTTGGGTGCCTGACCACGTTAACTGGCGCTACCGTCTCCACTGAATTATTAAACTAAATGGGGCCGTTAAAGACCCCCTGAAGACGTAAAACCCTCTGGCAGTGACCACCCTCAGGGTATTTCAGCTCCATCTTTCCGTGCTGCTCCCTTATGAGTGGTGGGGGAAGAGGTTCCTCAACCACTCCAACATAGAGGCTGTGCTGAATAAGCGACAGCCTGGGGATTCTCCCCGAAAAACAAATCAATCAATCAATTCATGCTTTTTAGAGTTTTGTTGCGTGGCGACTTAGGGACTAGTGAGACATTACACATGTCTTGGAATGAAAAGTCGCAACTCTGGTTTAAATCCTCTTATGAATCGTCCAGAGTTTGAATTCACACTTCAAGATTCTCAGTGCCTTATTCCACACTGGTAACACACACACACACACACACACATACACACACACAGTATATTTTGTTGTCTTTGTCTTTGTATGATGATAAAGTTAATGTTTGTCCCATTGTAAGTTGTATCAAGATGATGACAATTATTTATAATGAAACAAATCAGGAAATAAGTGGATCCATGTTGTCTGTACTGATTATTAGTAATAGATTCAATTTAAATACCAGATTAACATATTTATCTTTTTATTATAATCTCTGTAATCCTGTGGAGGACTACTTGGCCCTTCGACCCATATAATTAAGGATTTAGAATAATTAAAAACCAGTTATAATGAATAAACATCATAGACCCAATCATAGCGAACGCACAGACGGACAAACACACACATAGATAATCTAAGAGATTGATGTTTACTTTGGGGTTGACAGGAAGACAGCTGATATTACCTTTGTTTCCAAAATTTACAGACGTGTAAAACAATTATGTCAATATCTGTATGGTGATATTTTAAGTATTTTACTGCCAAATTTAGAAATAAATTTGACATCATTTGAATCAATATTAAGTGGGGGTAGTTGTCTCCAATAAGTGATATTGGATATCTCAATGAATGATGTTGGCTGTCTTAGTAAGTGATGTTTGCTAAACCTGTCTATCATTCCCCAAACTGAGGTCATCCCATTAGATATTATTGGTGATGGCTGACAGTATCTCGGCTTAAATTATATATTTATTGTCACAAACATTATGGAACATATTGCTGAAGAAGAGTAAAAGCGTGTCATCTCTTGAAAAGTAATATGTGCTCTGAAAATTTACCTATTCAAGGTTGTTTTCATTGATGAATAACAATATCTATTTTGGCTCAATACATCATATTTGGAGTATAACTATATGCTGCCTTTAATATATATATTGAGCCATGATAGCACAGTTAGTTAGAGCATAAGACTCGTAGCCGAATGGTCGTGGGTTCGAGGCTCCGTGAGCTGCAATGCTGTCATGTAGCGACTTGTTCACTCAGCCATATAAAAAAATGAGTACCTGACAGGCTATGTGTTTGAGTAACGATTTGTGCCTATAATGGCAACATGCGTTGTATACTCCCTTGTGAGTTGAGATGTGTGCTTGGTGGAAACAGGTCTGAGTCAGGGATAATAATATTGTAAAGCACCTTAGAGCAGCTTCTAGCTGAATAAGGTGCTATATAAATATCACATATTTTATATATATATATATATATATATATATATATATATATATATATATAAAAAACAAGTATACAAACAATCACCAGGTAGATGATGTATTAAAACTGAGATATTTAGGTTTTATAGCCCAATACTCTATCATTAAGTGAAACTAGAGTCAGAATTATTATCATTTATTTATCATTTGGGGTTCATTGTTGTAATCCCTTAGGGAGATAGATTGGGGGGGGGGGGTTATATCCCAAATGGGATCAGAACTAAGTCAAACCAAATCAAATTCACTCACTTCAACTTGATAATTAGTAGATTATCCCTCAGGCTGTTAAATGCTGTATTTTTTTAATTTGAAATTTTTCATTTACTATAATCTTGTTCAGTTTCAAGACTAACAGAATATTGACTACACTGATATGTTTTTTGTTGTGAGTTTACATTGTTGTTCTGCTACTTGGAGGTCAAAAGAAAAATTATCAGAGCTCAAGAAACATTTAAACAAAATGGTCTTCACTTAAGTGTGAGATTTACTTATCTAGTTTTAGACAGGTGACATTATATTTTAATCTTGTCTGTATATTGTATAAGCAGGGTTCCCACACGCCCTGGAAATCCTGGAAAATAAGGAATTAATTTTGCGGGTCCTGGAAATGTCCTTGAATTTGACAAAATCAGGAAATGTTCAGGAAAAAATACTTCCTGTGAAAAAATCTGCTTAGAACCAAAAAAAATGTCTGTTGAAGAAAAAGAGTACCTGGGTACATTGTCTTAATATCCAATGTTAGTTCAAATTTAAATAAAAGTGGGTTGATCAGACAGCTAGAAGGGATGAGGACGAAGCTGTAATATAAAAATGTCAATAATCTATTATACATTGAATAAATATGATATGTTTTTTTCACACAAATCTTGATTTATTACCTTTAAACATGTAAAATTATGTCCTAGAAATGTTAATTTTGTACTGGAAAAGTCCTGGAAATTTTCCAGGAAAGTAATATTTCCTTGGCTGTGAGAATCATGATATACACTTATGGAAATCACCTCAATTACACATATTGCATAAATGATATTAATTCTTTGTGCACTCACGGTGTATACACAATGAAAACATAATTTCAATTTTTAGTCGATATTGAATATACTATATAATTCTGATTTCAAAATAATCATAATGAGAACTTGTATAATTAAGAAGCATGCTATTGTACATTACATTATGACAAATTATTTACACACACACACACACACACACACACCATTATGGTGATCCTATTAATGGCACAGTGCACAGGGAGAAAGATACGCCGTCCATTAATTAGTGTGTGAACAATGTTGTATGATAAAGTGATTCATTATTGTAATTTTTATCTCTTCAGAGAACATTATCTCTTTGATAGTAACTTACATGTGAAGGAACCTCTCTGTTTAATAGTAACCATATTAACCGTAAACTGAACCCGATGATGATGATGATGATTGATGTTTTACGGCCACTTTTCTGCACAAGGTAGGCTAAATGGGCCGAGTGACCTCCAAAGGTAATGGGGCGAAGTCAAAGATGAAACAACCTTCAGATATGCCCACACCCAGATTCGAACACGGGTAGTAGTGATCTGTGGTCCAACACGCTACTGCTAGACCACGGAGGCGCCCCATAAATTGATCCCGAAGCTTAAATTGTAGCCATCATCTTTTAGAAGGAGTCATATCACATGTTAGTGTGAAAAATACACACTTCTGCTGATTAAATGGTTATTCATCACCTGGATATTTATATATTCATATTTTTTTTTACAATACTATATTACTTTGAAATGTTATGATTATTTTAAAGAAAAGCATGACATTGAAATAACACGCTGTCCTTTTATTAGCAGACATTATTATAATCTTTACAGTCAAACACACACACACACACACATACCCTTGTATGATTTCTCCCCTGCTTGTATTACGACTGAAATAGGCATATTCTAATGCAGCAAAATAATGCATAATTTATTGAAGAAATGAAAATATTACTTATACCATAAAAATTGTCAACATTTCACATAAATCCAGCAAACAGATAAAAATGGCTGATAACAGTCCAATATCAGAGAGCATAAAATATAATCTGGGAATGACAACCCTGCTGTCAGCTTATCATAACACACACATACACACTGCATTTGACATATTGAAGACATTTAATTTCTATAAGCACATACCCTTCACAGTTAGCCCACCTTCTGACTTAATCATTGCTTACTGAACTATTTCTGTATTTCCGCCATTACAGGTTATTTTCAGTGATCACGGCATGGCACATACAGAACCATCTTGATACAAATAGTGGGAATTTTGGATGGGGACAAGGTTGGAATGAGACATTAAGCATTAAGCACGACATAATACTAGGCAAAGCAAATTACCAAATAATTACCATCAGGTCGAAAATATCATCCCGATTTTCCAGAAGTCACTTTCATCTTCTAGGTCACATCCTGTCAAAACGGTAACTGGAATCTGGTTGCTCCAGTAAATAGACGTGGGCGTGGACTGTGCGCTTATTAGGACAATTTTGCGCGATATGTCAAACACACGCACGCAAGCACGCACACACACACACACACGCAAGCATAGTGAGAACAAGTGCAGAATGTGTGAAGTGTTAGACACACAACAATAATCACCACAACAATAACAACAACGTGTTAATAACAATGTACACACAATTATGTATATAGCGGAAGAATAACAGTTGATGACAACTCACCGATAGTGTGTGTGTGTAGGTGTGTGTGTGTGTGTGTGTGTGTATACCTTTGTGTTGTTGTTATTATTACGAGTCAGTTTAGATGCGTTGAGTCAGAGATACACTGGCTGTGAGATATGACATGTTTAACATGTTTCATATACATCATAAAACAACATACAACAACAGACCACTAACTACTTTAATGTCGGTGGAAAGAACGTGTTTTCGTAAGAAACACGTCACACCCCCCCCCATCTCTGGATAGCTCCTCCGCTAACTAATGCTAAAACTTGTGTAAACATTAAAAAATAAAATTGAAATATTTATTTTGAAAATATCTGGTTTTGTGCACAGCTGATGGATGAGATCATGAATATTCAAGCCAACGTCTCGCTCGTCTCGTTCATCAGACCACATTTGCATATTTGTCGCCGGCCAGCCAATCAGAGCCAAGCTCACGGGCGTGCGTATGCGCGATGAGTCCCATTACCAGTTACAGCTCATGTTGGGCCTGAGTTGAGTTTGCGGCTGTTCAAAGAGCTTCTTGTTGGCATACATATAGGTCAGATCGAGTAAAGCCTTATCTTTTGGCCTCACATCTGGTGCACGTTCATCTTGATGATGATTGTGGTAGGGCTGCGAATGGAGAAGTGACGTCATCGCCGAATCACCGTCTCTGACGTTGGCGGCGATCGCTGGTTCGCTCTTGGCTGACGTCGACGGTTGTGGCGATGATTCTCCCGACGTCGACGAGCCGAGGTCGGGAGGTTCGTGGACGGTTACGTTGCCGTCGGTGTCACTTTCTCCGCCCTCGTCGATGTCCGGTGGCAGGTGGTTAATGTGGATCGTTCCATTGGCTGTCATGGACACGGCCTGAGATGATTGGCTGCTGAATTCTAACTTGGCCGTGTCCTCGTGTACTTGGAGACTGACGTCACTCATCTCGTAATCGCCGTCTACTGGCGCTAGACTGTCATACGACTCGCCCGCTGACTCCGCCGATACCTGCTGTAGCTCGAGCTTCTGTTGACGACGCTGGTGCTGCCACTTGGCGACGAAGACGAACATGACGATAATGCCGAGAGCGAGGAAGGCGCCGAACGTGCTGCCGAGGGCTACCGTCAGCGAGTCGGTCGACGTCGACGCCTGAATACATTTGTTGACGTAATTGTCGTCGGTGCCGTTCGTGTATACCTGGACGCAGATGTCGTAGTTGGTATCCTCGTGTAGCATCGCTATGTCATATCCGGTCTTAGTGTTGGCCAAAAGCGGGCTAAACTGGACCACATTACTGCCGACGGCCTGATAACGGACCTTATAACCACTGACCAGCGCCTGCTTCAGCTGGTTTACCCGCCATTGCAGGTGTAGACTGTCTTTGGTCGATGAGGCCAGGTGTACCGACTGTACAATACCTGTTAGGTTCATGATGGACGCTCTATTAGTGTATACGTGTATACAGTGCTCGACCGATCTCCAGAACTGGTACTAATTTTGATGTACTTTGTTCGCTGACTCAGTCCAATAATGTGGCCCTACAACGACTAGAGGGTGGCACCTCATAGCAATATATCCCGTAATATCCCACGCATACACAACACGTAATGGCGTGCTTTCTATGGGACTCGTAGTCCACTTAATACGGTACTCACTGTACGGGAAAATAAAATATTTTTTTGTTTTTATTCAGGGCTAACATTTATATTCCAGTATCGTCACCATTCTCCTTTCTGGTCAGATGGTTTATAGCTGGTACCAGTCTATCGATTTCTATGCGTTACGTAGACAGGTCATCTATCACTGACTATAGGTTTCAGTGTAGGAGTCATTGAGGAGCTTCGCGGTAGCTTCAGCACTGAGTCTTGGTGGTAAATAGCAACGCTTCGGGTTTGGCATAATACTTCCGGTCATGTGTTGCTTTCTGATTACATGTCAATGTCGGCGACTTCGTTATCATGCAAATTTCTTGTCAGTCATAAAGTTACCTCTCTGGTGTTGAGATCTTGAGCCTAAAAATGTAAAATAATCTATAATGTAGATATGACTCGTGTAGACATGACTCATTTTAATGAAAACGACTTTTAAATTGACAATTTTCGCGACGACTGCGCCATCTTGCGGGTCGCGTTTCACCGGGCTCTCTGAAGCATATGATAAAAACATTCTTTTACCAATCGTGAGATCACGGAGATCACAAAATGTTTCATATATTGATAACGTGTGTATTACATTTCCCAGATTGATGATTTATTTTTAATAACATAATTTTGTCAGAAAAAAAATTCACTACTTTCCCCATACAAATAATCTTATTTATTAGTAAAAATAATTATGTTATATTTAATAAAAATTAAACTGCTACAAGAACTTGTAGATCGATTTGATTCTGTGAATCCCCCAAAACGTAAATTTACAAACAGTTAGTGAATTACACGTCTTGTTTCATGTTATTACATGGCTTCAATGACCCGCAAACCACAGGAGATGTGGACTGCGCATGCGTCGCGAAAATTGTCTATTGATACGGATACAATGTTAAATGTATGCGTATGTTAGTATAAATGTAGCTGTGTACTTGTTTAGTTTAGAAGTATTTTGGCTCGACCATGTCTCGTTTATCAGTACATACTAAGATAACTGATAGAAATGAGATCAGATGGATGTTAAATAAAATGTTCTTCAGATTTAAAGGATGAACTGGTCTCATTCCTTGATAGATAATAATGATAATAAATGGTCTTACACTCTTTGATAGATAATGATAATAAATGGTCTTGCATTTGATAGATAATGATAATAATAAATGGTCTTACACCCTTATAGATAATAATAATAATAAATGGTCTTGATAGATCTTATTAATAATAAATGGTCTTGCAGTCTTTGATAGATAATATTAATAAAAAATGGTCTTACATCCTTTGATAGAAAATAATAAATGGTCTTGCATTCTTTGATAGATAATATTAATAATAGATGGTCTTGTATTCTTTGATACATAATATTAATAATTAATGGTCTTGCATTCTTTGATAGATAGTATTAATAATAAATGGTCTTACAGTGCTTGATAGATAATAATAATAATGCAGATTTAATAAAGTACCTTCACTAACAGATGTCATAAATAAAACTCACTGAACATTGACCCCCCCCCCCAACATGATGAATCTAAAACTGAATTAAAGATGTCCGTTAGTGATGTTAATTATTGAAATAATTAATCTCCTTCAGCAACAAAAAGGCAAAGTTGGAACTTCTGTACTAAATGGATATTTGGTCATATTGAGCCGAGCTACAGATGGAGTGGTATCTAACTAGATTACTTGAGCTCAGCTACACACATCTAGAATGGTGTCTAACTGGATGGTCTGAGATTTGATGGACAAGAGGATATTGGGAGACATTTTATGGCCTTGCTATTTACAGATATCTCTTTGTGTGTGTATGTGTGTGGTGTGTTTCATGTGGTCATGTATATTTCCCGATAATATCTTCATGTTGTCAGCTGGACTGGCCTTCAAATGGTGCCTATGGTACCGGGATACAAGATTTAATCTAGTTACAGAGGAAATAGGTTCTATCAATGTGATATTATGGGAGATAACTAGATCACGGTTGTAGCTGTATAACAGCTGTTATGTGGCTTCTATCATAATTGGTGATAATAAGATTATTATCTCGGGTCAATATTATGATGTCGGTCTGAGTTCTACAGGTGAGGTTCTGACGTAGTCTATTTAATGGCGACCGGTAATGGTAGTGTCTGTGTATTTTAATAGTAGCTGTCATGGCACTGGCACAGAGAACCATAAATTATGGTTACATCTTCTGAATGGTTCCGAATTAATTGAGAATAGTGACTTTCACTATTTATTGTCTCAAAAATATTCACCTCTGTGTGTGTGTGTGAGTGACTGAACACACCTATCTGCAACACAACACACAAAGGTAATGAGTCTATAGTTATGTGGACTTGACTTGGGTGTGTTGTGATAGTTGTCATGGTAACCAGACAGTCACATATGCTTGCATGTGCGCGCACGTGCACACACACACACAGACAAATAACAGTATTAAAGCTACCATGTTCCTTATCAGAAAAGAGTACATCATTATTTTATGGTCTTTATAGAGATTGTTTTCATTTTTATCTTCAAAGGGCCCCAGTCCTTAAACCTCACCCCTTTGATAGTTTCGTTTATATTTCTATTTTCTGTGTATTCTGTTTGATGTTTCTTGTGTTCCTTTTTACTGAATTACTGTCTGCCTGTCTATGTGTTTGTCTGTTTTTGTGTGAGAGTAGTGCATATGAAAGCCCTGGTTCAGAATATAATGAAATAACACTCAGGATGTTGAGAGTGAGGTCACTGACACTCATTATCACTGTTCAGTCACTGTCAAGTATCAATGAAAATCCATAAGCTAAAGTGACTGGTCTCTTGTCACAGCAAATACAATGTTAGTCACTCCTGTGTCCATGGATGATGATTGGTGTTTTATGGCTACTTTTGTGCACATGGTAGGCTAAATGGACCTAGGGACCTCCAACAGTAATAAAGCAAAGTCAAAGATGAAACAACCTTCAGATATGTCCACCCGAGATTCGAACACGGGTGGTAGTGATCTTGTGATCGAACATGCTACCATTAGACTATGGAGGCCCCGCCCCCTCCCCCTGTGTTCGCAGAACTCTGGTCAGTAATACTGTTACACAATAACGTCCACAGACAGTTATACTATTACACAATAACATCTACAGAAAGTAATATTATTACACAATAACATCTACAGAAAGTAATACTATTACACAATAACATCTACAGAAAGTAATACTATTACACAAAAAGTCAATTTTCACGGACTGTGTAAATGGCATTCACCCCCTCTCCCTTATCCTCTGCCACTGGCCAGTTATCAATTGATGTCCTCAGCAGCAGATATAAGATGTTCTGTATGATGATCATTATGATCTATATAATGAGAAATATTCACATACTGTTGATAGAATATCGTCATCATTGTTGTCACAATAATGGTGATATATCTGATGACAAATATTAAAAACTATAATAACTTAATAACAGAGATTTATAATTTTGTTCTTTTATTGTATTTTACTAATATAGCCTAGCTCCTGGATAATATGATAATTTACACTTATACATTACTAAAATATAAACAATTATTTGGAAGTTATTATTCCAGAAATAAACTTGTTCTTTCTTTAGAATTTAGAGTTGTGTCATGTTTGAAGTAAGATCGACCTACTGTCAGCTGATTTGATTAATTAGTTACCTGTACTATCTAGTTAATTACGTTGTATTGTTTTCTGTTAATTAACTAGCTTCTGAGGACTTTATTTATTGCAAAACTGTATCAGCAATAAAGAGAACAGGTTGTTGGTACAAAAAGATGTTTCAGACTGTACACACCTATGCTACAGCATGCCCACTTTTTATGACACACAGCTGTATCAATACATAAATTGTATCACAATGCATAGAATTGAGCTTTTGATACACAGATGTGCATAAGACCTTGGTGTGGGTGTGTGTGATGTGTGTGTGTGTGTTGGAATGAATCGTCCACGTTGTTTGAATATTGACTTCCCATAATGCTTTGTTTTTCTATCAGTTTGTGTGTGTGTGTGTGTGTGTGTGTAACATGTGATATTGACAATTAACAAGTCATAATTTAATATTTAAAATATATTTTCTGATCAATATCACTTTTGATGTTTAAAGCTTTCTTTAATAGTCAAATGGTTAATATTGTATCTACCTATGTATTAAGATTCTGACTTTAATGTGTTTTTGACATACATTTAACATCTAGATAATATTGCCATTTCTATGTGTTACATCCTACTGTATGTTACTCAGATTTGGTATCTCATTTTCTACTTTATGATACCTTAAGCGTTTATCTCTTACTTTTATTGCTGATAAACAGTGTCTATATCCCATTGTATACTCCTAATTACTGTCTACTGTCTATTACCCACACTGTCTAACAGTGTGTTATCCACATTGTCATTCAACTAGGTATAATGCCTTACTTTTTTGTATTCCAGTATCTGTAATATCCACTGGCTATATGTCTGTCGTCTGTTATCCACACTGTCTACTGTCTGGTACAATTAGTGTCTGTATATCCCAGTACTTATCCACTGGCTATATGCCAGTGTCTACTGTCTGGTACAATTAGTGTCTGTATATCCCAGTACTTATCCACTGGCTATATGCCACTGTCTACTGTCTGGTACAATTAGTGTCTGTATATCCCAGTACTTATCCACTGGCTATATGCCAGTGTCTACTGTCTGGTACAATTAGTGTCTGTATATCCCAGTACTTATCCACTGGCTGTATGCCACTGTCTACTGTCTGGTACAATTAGTGTCTGTATATCCCAGTACTTATCCACTGGCTATATGCCACTGTCTACTGTCTGGTACAATTAGTGTCTGTATATCCCAGTACTTATCCACTGGCTATATGCCATTGTATACTGTCTGGTACAATTAGTGTCTATTACTCATCATCTATTACCCATTGTCTATTACCCATTGTCTATTACTAATTTTCTATTACCCATTGCTTGTCACCTAATATTTGCTGCTCACTGTCTAATATTTGTTACTTGTTCTCAGAATGTTGCCAACTGTTAACTCTCTCTCTCCAGAAGTGTGTGTGTGTGATCCAGAATTATATATTTTTAACAAGAGTGATATTATTTCTCATCATTATCATTATCTGTACTGATCCGTGTGCCATCTTTATCTTGTCTACGTACAATTATCATCACCTGTCTATATTAATATTCTGTCATAATCATGGGACCCTTTTATCTATGTGATTATACTGAGTTATTTAGCATAATGTTATGCTAAATAAAATATTATATACTGACCTGCTCAACCAACTATTGATAATAGTTATCAGTGTCAATCAACATCAGTGTCAGTTGACATCAGCGTCTATCAACATCAGTGTCAGTCAACATCAGTGTCAGTCAACATCAGTGTCAATCCATATTGTAAAGATGTTTACTAAGTGTTGTTTGTATAGTCTTAGCCAGGCAGCCGTGTTTTGCACGGTCAGTTTTCTAAAAACATGGCCAGACTGTAACCATGCACAGCCCTGGCACGTAATCCAACTACTTTTTTCTGCACATTTATTCACACCTCAAACCTACATTTCTGGTTCAAGTCTCTGGTTGCTTGATGAAAAATGGTTCACGAATATATGGATCTATACAACAAATCATTAACCCAATGATAAGTACCATATATTATATGTTACTATCTGATTAGATGAGTTACCTTATTGGGATTTTTAACATTCTAACTCTAAGCTGACACAGGGATCACTTAGCCACCATACCTCACCTGTGTTATGATGCTTCATCATCGATCATGCCCTATGACCTGTCATGCCCAATGACCTGTCATGCCCAATGACCTGTCATACCCAATGATCTGTCATACCCCATGACCTGGCTATTATGCTCCCATGACCTCTAATGATGACTGATGACCTATCCTGATTATCTTGTTGTGTTTTAACAGCAATAAATTTGTTATCTCCTTAAGCAGATTAATATCAAGTGATACGTGACAAAAAGTGACCAATAATGTAAGATTTTATGTGATGAGATAATACCTATTATCATTATATCCTTTATATGTTTGTATTTTTACCTGTAATAAAACAAGATGTCACCATTAGAAACAGATTAGTTGTATCACATAGTCAGGTTGTCATCTAAGGTCGGCTATTCTTGTCCCTTAAGCCAGGTGTTTCTGGGGTAAGGTTTTATCTGTATTCACAGAGTAGATTCATGTACTTCCCATATAGAATGTCTTGATGTTCTCCAGGCAACCTTTAAGGGTTAAATACGCTCCTATTTGGTAATCACATTCTATTGTTATAACTTTGTATTACTGGAGGCTACCGACTGGAAATTATGGCATTATTATCCTAAAGCGGGGGGGGGGGGGCATTTAATATGATGTAGTCTATCAATGCACGCACCCATACGCTGGGAAACTTTACACCCGAGTGAACAACATGGAACGAGTAACAATTATTTTATGATCTCAGAAAGCTCTCTCCATCTCTAAACGCCCACCCCCCCGCTCTCTCTCTGTGTGTGTGTGTGTGTTAACTAGTCTAGAGCAATAAGGCTGTTTTAAGACCATCAGCCAGCCCAAGGCCTCGCGATATCTAATAACAATAATATTACCTATCCGGGAGTATGATAACTGACATTATATAACAACAACCCGTAGCTACCTGGTGACATGTTTCCTGCGACAGAGCTTGTCAAAGACCTCTTTCTATCCATCTTCCATGTGACGTTCTCCTCTATCACTAATCTGGCCAGTTGCTACTGTCATCAACATGTTCGAGGATACTTCTTTGTCCCGGAGTAATTTTATCTACATCGCTAAGCGTCTCCCACTTATTACTGTATTATCGATCAGCGCTAGCAGGCGATACTGAAAATTTTCTCCCATTTTTGTACACTCGTTTGAATTATAATATTTATTTTGCAATAGACAGACGATGAAACCAATTGTCTATGTACGACTTTGTAATACTGAATATAAGATGCGTCCGGTAACAGCTAGAATCTCGAGTTTAAAGTGAATTTTATCAATCTAATCAGCTGTTACCTGTCTACCCAGGTTTTGTAATATCCCAGGTAATCTGGGGCTGGACTGGGATATTACAAAACCTCGGTAATGGCGGTATTCATATTGCTACCTTGTTCGATGGGTGGCATTTAACTCTTTTAAGGCTGGTTGTTGTTGTAGGTAATTCTGAGAATATTAAAAGGCTCTAAATGCCAAGTGAAGTAGCCTTTTTTGGAATAAGTTTGATTACATCATACATGTCATGATGTCTGCATCATGATGACAATTCAGCACCGTTTTTTGTGATGAAAATTATCAAAAACTCGGGCCGCAAAGGGGGGGGGGCATGCCATTAAAGACTAGAATTCGATGCGAATTGATTAACGCAAAATTTAATCTGGGCATCTCCATGGTCTAGCGGTAGCATGTTGGACCACAGATCACTACCACCCGTGTTCGAATCTGAGTATGGGCATATCTGAAGGTTGTTTCATGTTTGATTTCTCTTCATTACCTTTGGAGTTCACCCGCCCATTTAGCCTACCTTGTGCACAAATGTGGCCGTAAAACAGCAATCATCATTAATTAATCTGACCTTAGCCCTGTTATTTAACCCACCACAATTGCTTCGCAATTGTTTATTGAGTTTTTGGCATCATAAATTCTCACGCCTGCAAGTGACAATCATTGTTTAAATTACAAATCTTTAAAAATAGAGATTTTAGTAGGTAACAGACTCAAACAGAAAATCTTGTAAATAAAAGTATGAATAGAGTAAATATTTAGACTATCTGATTGAAGTCTGTTGTGTTTTTATTGAAATCTAGAATTATTGATACTCACTAAAACTTAGCGTTAATTATCAAATATCTGTAGTCTATGATGTACATTATAGGTGTTGTGCTGGGTTACTTTAGACAATCTTAACTGAAGTTAAATATTTAAGTAACTTTATGTCTAAACTCCATTAAATGATAGAAATTTCACATAAGTAAAGCTGTGTGCTGCATACAAATCTAATCTTTATATAAATATGATTTGATTATGACGAATCTAATTCAATGAGTTAAAAGCTCCTTGCACTTGAAATCATAATCTTTTGTTTAACATTCAACAATTACATAAATGTTTCAAGCATTGCATAAAAACATGCTTTACCCTGTGGAGTTAGGGTTTAGAATTGGCTTACTGTCCAGGTATGTTCCGTAAAAGGATTCTAAAAGTAGACAACACTTAATGATATGTTTTTGTGCTGCATGTTAAAGTAAACCTTACATCCAAGTTCTAATTATACAAAAATCTAAGAAAGTACTATCATTAATAGAAAGTTACATTCTCTAGCCTTTCATGCTCACAAATCATGTATTCTTTCTAATATTTTTCAGTAAACAAAAGCGAGAAAATTGTAGATAAAGCACATGATTTCAAGACAATATATTCAATATTGTGTATTAAATCATTAATAGCCCCAAATTTTAAACTTCCTAGTTTAAACAAACTCATTTCCAATTTTACCTCATTTAATCTGCTATGTTTGTACTTATTGTGTCATTAACTGGGTGCTGATGTAATTCATCACAATGAATGGGGAAATATCTTTATCACAGAAAGTTTATTTAAGAATCTGGTTATTTATCCTTCTTGGGTCCTTTGCGTTGCAGTAATGATTTGGATATATCTGAATTATTTTAACCACTGAGACTGCACCACGCTGAAATCAGTCAGGGCTCTACCATAGTGTTCATATTCTAGGATCTATCACATTGATACCACCCTGGGCTACACCACACTGATACCAGTCTACCTGTAGGCTCCACCACATTAATACCACTCAAGGCTCCACCACACTGATACCACCTTTTCTTGGAATATGCTTTAGGCTAAGGGCACCCAAGTTAGCCACAAACAAGGTGTAACAGTAATCTGAGATCAAACTTGATTTATGTATCTGTTTATTTATATTGTTTTATTTACACATCTGTTAATTAAATCATTGTGACCTAATTAACATGTTTTGGAGATATACAATAATTAATAATTGATGACTTAAACTAGATTGGTGTGTATCTGTTGGCAACAATGTTCAATAGATAAACCAATATATTACAATATTTATGTTTTTATGTTCTCTATCAAATGTGGTTCTCACTACATCGTATCCAGATTGAGAATTCTGTTTGTGAATGTTAGGACACATTTATTCAGAAAGCACTTCATCTGATTGATACAGAATTTCTTCCCTAATGTAATATAGTGTGATTTGGAGGGTTAAGATGAACTAGATAGGACTTGATGTATCTGTCTGTAACATCTATTAACTTTTGTAGGCCAGTGACCTCTAGTTGTCCATTTAGAATTAGTCCACTATCAGTGACTCATTGTAACACTTAAGGGGCAACTAAAATGTGGTCGGAACTAAATGACATTTCTGTACTGATCTATGGCTATTAGCTACACATGTCAGCCAAACAAACAACATTCACTAGATCTTGGTAAAATCTAATAAAATCTAAATCTGAAAGGGTATAACGTCTATAGGTGGTACCTTTAAACTCAATGAACCTGAACAGAAATTGATTAGTCTAATATTATGGAGAGATCCTTTTAACAGTACCGGTATAAGAGATCAGATTATTAGTGAATGATTTAGTAATATTAGTTGTTCTACCTGAATGAAAACGATCTAAACATAAATAAAACTTACCATACACTAAAGAAAAACGAGTTTGTAAATATCTGAAGAAGTGGAAAGAATCTCAACACCAATCATAAGAGTAAATTTAGATTCATCATTGATGACAGAACTCGGTGTCGGTAGATATTAATTAATGATGAGATGTCATCTTTGATTGTATTACAAAGTATAATCTTTTATTCCCTTTGTCTAGATGCCATCTTAGTTTGTGTTACTGTGTATTATCTTTTCTAGGTTGTTCAGAATGTAGTCTGTTAGATAACATATTGCACATTATATACAACTAGCTGAAACATGTACTTACTGGATGGGAATGTTTGAATGGAATTTTGTCTGATGTTATTGTTGGAAATTAACAATAACATCCATGATATTGTTCGCAGTAAATTACGTGTCAAAGGCCAATAAAATATATAAAAACTGTTAAAAGCGCTTTTAACGGTGTTTTATCATACCCAATGTGTATTATATTATAGATCACCCCTCAGCCTATAAACATCAGATCTGAACCCAGTGTACTAAAGCTAAGGACTCAATAAAGATGACTGTAGAACGTAGAAGGTTATATCAAGTGGTTAGATTGTTATTCCCTATGGATTTGGCTATTTAAATTGATGGTATGAGTGGGGGATTGTGATAAAAGATGATTCTACCATTTGATTTGGCATATCTTCTGAGGTCACTGAAGTCGTTCGATATGTAAAATATTCAGGTCCAAGATATGGGAATCTTTCTGTATCTGTACTGTATCACTTCATTCTTCAAAATAATAGACTTTTATTATATAAATGGTAGAGACTACGACATTTGTAAAGTTTTTTTAACATTAGCAATTACTATTAGACTAATTAACTTACAGTTTTCTTATGTTTGTTATACGTTGTTTTGTTGTTTGGGGAGAATCCCCAGGCTGTCGCTTATTTGGCACAGCCTCTATATTGGAGTTGCTGAGAAACTCCTCCCCCACCACTCACAGGGGAGCAGTACGGAAAGATGGAACCGGGTGTTTTACGTCCTCAGGGTTTTTTAACATCCCGCTTTATTTTTAATAATTCAGTGGAGACGGCAGCGCCATTTAACGTGGTCATCCACCCATGATGTGGTGAGCCGAGAAATTAATCTCTGGAAAAGTGTCGACCTCTTGCTGGGTTTGAACCTGTGAGCATTGGCACCATTAATGCCGGGTGCTTAACTGCTAGGCCACCGAAGCTCACTTCGTTATGTGTAGTTCTGATTTGACATTTAACAAGGATTTAGTGTCATACTATTATTAACATAACTATAATAATAATAATAATAATTGATATATGACAAGTATTGACACTAGACTGACTACTTATAGTGATTAAATCATTATAGGTGTTAATAATGTAGTTGAGATATTGAATTATCTCAAAACATCAGATTTATATCACCTCCACTATATGTTCTCCGTATTACCAGCGCCACCTAACAGGCATTCCAGTGGCGCAGTGGTTAGACCACTGTGCTGCAAATCTCCAGATTGTGGGTTCGAATCCACATCACACCTGAGTTTGCTGGAGACTCGTCTGTCCCTCAGCCATATTTCTCCAGTGTGACCAATGCCGAGGCTGATTAGCTCAAATGAACTAGACTGAACCATCGTCACCAAATAAACTATACATTTACTATAGATAACTAAAGTCAGAATACTGTGTATACTAACTGTCTTGTTTATCAGGTATCCTTTTACTTTCTGTCTCTCTCTCTCTATCTGTCCCATCGACACTGTTTTATAAGGAGAGTAGGATGAAAATACTTGAATGCTTGATGTATAATTATAAAATTAACCATGAAGTATGATTACATCTACAATGTAACTGATAACCATTACAGTTAAGATTACTTGAGATAATTTAAACCATTAT
This sequence comes from Paralvinella palmiformis, assembly GCA_025642065.1. Classification (NCBI taxonomy): domain Eukaryota; kingdom Metazoa; phylum Annelida; class Polychaeta; order Terebellida; family Alvinellidae; genus Paralvinella; species Paralvinella palmiformis. The sequence goes on from JAODUP010000222.1 coordinate 113,327, forward strand.
AATTTAAATCTCATCTCTTGTAAATATGTGTGTGTGTGTTAATATTGTTATGGAATCTTGTATAGAATAGTATGGCTCTTTACTTTTTTCTGTATCATATTCTATTGGTTTTAGTCAAGGAACACGATTGTTTTGCCAAAATATATCTCTAATATTTGGTTTATTATATGGTAATATTATGGTCATGTTAACATCAGCGCATGTCAATCTGCAGGGAATGATACTATATTACAATAAGGAAGTGATTGCGGTCCTTAATCTTAACATCTGTAGTATGGAAAACACACACACGCATTATGAGTCGGGGAGAGAAAGCGAGCTTTGATGGAAGTACTCGTTTAACATGACTCATTTTATAATATTTAAAGGTGAACAATTCTTTAAATAAACAGAACAGCGTAAAACATTACAGACGATAGCTAGTTAAGTATATAGGTTAGATAGATGGATTTTGAGGGAGCTTTGTCTACCGAAACTCGTCAATCTATTTGAAATGAATCCGAGTGTGCTATATTGGTTGTTGTTGTTAGCTCAGTAAAATAATTAGACTAGATGAGTATAAACGTGTGGTTTATTTACAGTTTAGTTTGTACTGATTTAGTCTGAAAATGAATAAATATGATTACAGAACACTGTATCTACATTCATATATTTTTACACACACTCGTGCACAGCGAGAGAGAGAGAGCGAGAGAGAGAGAGAGATGATTTTTGAATTAATTGTATTCAGAATTTTGTTGTTGTTGTCTAGAACAACTGCTAATAATATATGTTACATGTACGTTTATAGATTTTGGATCAGCTTCTGTTGACGTGTTTAAATTTTACAATAGTTTACATTATGGTATTCTTATCTACGTAGTTGTGTCCTACATTTAGATGCGACATCCTTTTTTGGTAAACTGACTACATTTCACATTAAGTTGTAGATTGGCTTCGACTGAAAGTAATAGATACTTACACGATTTTATTATATCTAATGTAGACCGTGAGAGACAGTCTCTTGTCTACATCTTTAAGCTGTATAATACTTTATGTATTATTTACTTATAATCCTGAACCGTAACCTTTTTATGTAAAACATCATAACTTGTATAGAGTTCAGAAAATCACACAATTAATTATGGTACATTTAAAACCACCCCCTCCCTTTAGTATAATGTAGAAAGGATACATTTAATATTTGAAGAAAAAAACGTTGGGCATGATGTAGCCTTCAACAATCAGGATGTTATATAGACCTTTGTTAAGACGAGAAAGTTAGAGGTTTGGGAAAGAAAAACATCGGTGGGGCAGGAGGTTTGTTGTTTATTAGCAGACAGGTGATAATGGTAGTGTCTCCATTTGTTACATATAACAAATGAGAGAACAATGTGAAGACATGTTAATGATGGTAATAGTAAAAGGTGAACAAGAGGGAGACGGTTAAAATGTCTAATTGACTAAATTAACTTTGTTATCACTAAAATATCTAAAAACCTTCAAGTCAAAGTACTAATCTTGGTAATATCTGCGTCTGTGGGGTGTTTCATAATAGGTTAAGTTCTTATATAAACCATACATTCGTTGATGTATAATTATGTGTGAGTGTGTGTCGGGTGTAAACAAATTAGCTCCTAGAATTACATCTATGTATATTTTATATTAACAAAATGGTTCTTTACTTGTTATTTGTTAACTAATTTATATTGTTAATGGTTTAGATGGCTCTTTTAAAAGAGTGCATTATCTTAGTCAATATTTTTTCATAAGCTATACTGATTCAGGGTTAATTAGTGCAATTACCAGATTATTTAAAGAGAATCTGAACCCGTTGGTGGGTTGTGTTTTACAGCTAATTTTAGAAGGTGTTGAAAAATGCTATATAATTTAGCTGTTTGGATATATATATATATATATATATATATAGAGAGAGAGAGAGAGGGGGGGGGCAGTGAGAGAGAGAGCATTAGTAATGACAGTCTAAGGATATAAAAACCATAGTACTCTTTTTAGTATTTAGTGCCAACATTTGACAGGTGTATTATATAATAACTAATAATGATGTAAAATCAAAAAGCATCCTAAAGAACCAACAGGAACCATTCAAAGTAACTTACAACAAAACCCAAATAACATGTAAAAGTATGTGAAAGTCGATGTGAAAAAAAGTGAACATTATTTATTGGTGAAAACCAGATTAAACTTTTCAAAAACAACACATTTGCAATATCGACCGGTACGTAACCTGTTTCACAAAGTGGGCAGCTGCTACACTAAATGTACAATCACCCCACCGTATGAATCGAGCAAATACACGTACATTTGATCAATATCTGACCGAGTATCGTAACCTAGTTTCGAGGTGACAAACGTCCGTGGTCTAGCTGCTGACACTAAACTGTACAATCACATCATCCTCACCGTTTCCATGATCATAGCGACAAACTGTCAACAGTATTACCTATTGTGAGGTGACAAACTGTCAACAATATTACCTATTGTGAGGTGACAAACTGTCAACAGTATTACCTATTGTGAGGTGACAAACTGTCAACAGTATTACCTATTGTGAGGTGACAAACTGTCAACAGTATTACCTATTGTGAGGTGACAAACTGTCAACAATATTAGGTAAACCTGTACAAACTTGTATTACCTATTGTGAGGTGACAAACTGTCAACAGTATTACCTATTGTGAGGTGACAAACTGTCAACAGTATTACCTATTGTGAGGTGACAAACTGTCAACAATATTACCTATCGTGAGGTGACAAACTGTCAACAGTATTACCTATTGTGAGGTGACAAACTGTCAACAGTATTACCTATTGTGAGGTGACAAACTGTCAACAGTATTACCTATTGTGAGGTGACAAACTGTCAACAGTATTACCTATTGTGAGGTGACAAACTGTCAACAATATTACCTATAATGAGGTGACAAACTGTCAACAATATTACCTGTTGTGAGGTGACAAACTGTCAACAGTATTAGCTATAATGAGGTCACAAAATGTCAACTAACAACATATCACTCATAAGGTATCTCTAAAAATATTATAAGATTCCTTATTTATATAATAATCAATACTAATAAGAGAGTCTAGAGAATTATTTATTTACTGATGTGAGAGAGAAAAAAAAACGGAATAAGGTATCCTGACTATTACATCACATTGTCTTATCACTATTACATCATATTGTCTTATTATCATTATTACATCATATTGTCTTATTTCCACCACCTTTACATCATATTGTCCATGTCAAATTTTGTATTTTTGTCAATATTTCATATTGCCTGCATTATTTTGCGTCACTTCACATTGGTCACATTAGCCAATGTGACATATTACGCTGTGTTATTATGTTTATGTGGCCTGATTTGATGTTTGTCACACTGTGTCAAATGATGTTTCCCATATTATGCTAGTCTAGGTTTAGCGTCATTTAATATTTGTTTTACTGTGTGTGTGTGTGTGTGTCTGTGCGTGTGTCACTTGGTCACAATATGCTTGTCACACTCTGTTACATGATGTATGTCACATTCTGTCATGTTATCTATCCATCAGAAGTTGTAGGACAATAATATTGTTTCTGAGATGAGCTTTTATTATTGATTATATCGACAATTGTTTATTGATTTTTTGATGATTGACATGTCACTTGTCATGGTAATGACATGTTAATGACAGGGTCACACACGTTGTAATGTCATCATTGACATGTTTATTGATTGGGAATATTTATGTTCACTGTTATAGTAAAGTTACTACTACTACTACTACTACTAATCAACATGGGGTACTACTATCTCTAGTATGTACTACCCTAGTCACAATCAGTGCTAAAGCCCCCCCCCCGGGGGGGGGGGTTGTCCAATAAACTGTACTCTAAATCTACCAGAGAACATGTTCATATACAGTGTATATTTCAGCTGTATATTCAATATTGTTGCTGGACATTGGGTACTAACGCCTGTACAAGGCGTATTATAGATATGCAGTGTGTACTACAACTGTACAGTCCATATACTATAGATGGACAGTGAGTACTACAGCTGTACAATGGATATTGTAGATATTCATTGCGTACTACAACTCCACAGGGAACATTTAGACCTAGAGTGGGTATGACAGCTGCATAAAGGGTATTACGTTACAGCTGTACAGTGGATACTATAGCTGTACTGTACTGTGATAATTACCCGTGGGTGGTGTTTTGTTCCCTACCGGGTCTTGAGTCGTACTCTACATGGTGTACTAACCCATATTTCTGTACAGTGTACTATCCATGTATTAGAAAGCCTGTACATGATATACTGCCTATCTGTTTTCTAGATCATGTCATATTTATGACATGTTTTAGTGTACATATGACCTAATTTACATCTTCCTTACATGTAATAGTACGTTTATGTCTATTATGGTGTGTTAATGACCTAATTCTCTCTTGTTTATCCAGTGTTTTATGGCATTCCCAGGAGTTGGGTTTTTACAGCCCACTCATATAACACCTATTGTTAGACTACAGCAAACATAACAATGGTGCTGCCATCTATCTTTATTTAGAATATGTTGTCATGGTAACATCTGGCAATAAAGAGCAACGTCTTATATACCTAACGATACATAATGACAAGATAGCCAACACAGGACGATCACTGCGAGTTTATAACATCTTTGTTACATTAGACCGGAAACGTATATAGCTACATCTGTAGTAGACGTCTATCTGTAATTAGACTTTTTTTATTGTAGGTCACTATCTATCTGTCGATTATTATAGAAGTGTTTCGTTGCTCAACTCTAGTGACTTGTGTTCGATTTTATTCCAAATATGACAAACGAGCTTATACCGTGGAGATAAAGATGGTGTCCACATACAAGTACATAATATAGGGATATGATCTACAATATAAGTATTCATCATATCTGTTTAGTGCTAACAGTTGTATAGTGAATAGATATAATGTATAGGAAATAGTATACACTGCACACACACGCGCGCGCGCGCGCGCGCATATATATATATATATATATATTGTATAGATAGACTTTATATTGATATGCAGCGATGTAAACACCTATATCGTTTTCCACTAATTATTTCTCAATGTAAACGTTGTGGGTTGAAGAAGTCAGTGTGCTAAGCTGTGAATTAGCAAACATTATGAGGAGAAAAAAATACTTTAGTGTTATATACCCTACACTGTCCACCCGTCTCTCCCAAATTGAATCTTGTTTACATATTGTCATGGAAACTGATTTAATTCCCACCTCCCATCCATTATTCCATATAACACTTTACATTTGTTAATCCGCGTCTACCAGCCTCAGTATATAACTAACCACTGATATGATAAGCCATTCTGTATATGTCCACTATATAAAACACACACAAACAGAGAGAGAGAGAGAGTGTGTGTGTGTGAGAGAGACTATATGTATTACTTCCTCTCTCTCTCTCCCTGTGTGTGTGTGTGTGTTACTCCGGTAGCTTAGTATGGTATTAGTCAGAGAGGACTAGAACAATACCAACAAGTACCATTAGTCTGTTAGGAGTATATTACCAGACTATAGCCCTCATTTCTAGCCTTATCTTTATATGTTATCAGATAACATCATATGTAAGGTGTCAGTTATATATAGGGCGTCTCTCTCTCTCTCTCTCTCTGTAGGCTGGGAGGTGGGTGGTAGAGGTTACTGACCACTAACTAATCTGATGATTCATTGGAGAACTGCCTTCCTTTGCAATTAAACGTGCGCGCGTGCGTGTGTGTGTGTGTGTTTGTGTGAGACTGGTATAAAAAACAGAAATCCTAGTTTGACCATCTGTCTAATTCTTCAGGGAATACAATCCAAACGAGTAATCTTACAGAGAAGACTATGTATTGTGTGATTGACCTTCCAGTGTGTGTGCGCGTGTGTGTGGGCGCGCGCGCGCGTCTGCGTGTTTGTGCTTGTGACTGCCAAATACTTTAGACATTAACACCATTAGTGACGTATTAACACCACCTGGCCATCACTAACCTGACCCATCTGTAGAAATGTTATCATTATAGTAGAGTACTGAGTTGTTGTTTATAAGTTAATATTATACTACAGTAGTTCCTGTCTTTATAAACCATCTCAGTACAACCTCAACCCAACTACATCTGTTAATGAGAATTTACTAATACAAACTTATAATTCACCAACCACTGTATAGTCTAAGGTAGGTTACATACAAGGCGTGGGGGGGGGTTCGCAATACAGGTTATTAACACAGCCAGGTTTCCAGGTAATTTAATTATTGTTCAAACAAATTAACTAACAATTCCACTAATTTATGGCATCAGTGGCAGTCCATCAAATGTCATTCTGGTAAAGTACATATATTAAATTATACTTTTTTTATTGCTATCTTGTAAATATACAGTAATTTATAAGAATTTTTTAGGTTGGTGCTTCATAGAGGGAGAGATGTGCTTCATAGGGGGAGAGATGATGATGATTGATGTTTTACAGCCACTTTTGTGCAGATGGTAGGCTAAATGGGCGGAGTTCATAGTGGGGAGAGAGGGGAGATGTTGAGCTATATATAAAATATATGATTTAGTGTTTTCCATTATGTACATAGGTATATGTTTCATTGTTGTTGTTGTCAGTTGGTCTAGAATTAGAAACTGGAGGATTGGTTCAATAATACAATGGTTTATGTTAGTATTATGAAGTCTTATGTTACATATTTCTCTAAGGTATTGTCTCCTGGCTGTATGTCCCAGACTAGACTATAAACAAACAACTAGTGTTTATTACATTATTTATCTTTGTCATCCAGTTTGTACAGAGACAGACATACTCTATGTACTAACTCACTCAAATACCCCCCCCCCTCCACTCTTCCCACAGAGAGGGAGAGAGAGAGAGAGAGAACAAAATGTAAATTAATCAGATAATGTATGTCAACAATTTGTATCAGTAGGTGATCGTTATCTGCTTAGCTGAGGATTTGAGCCTTCAGATGATCCAGAAGGATGTCTACATTCTGGATCAAACACAACATTAGGCTAACATTCCTATTCAGACTCAGAAAATAATTCCAATAAGATCAACTCTAACCAATAATAATAATAATAAAAATAATAAAGACCTTTCCTGTCAATAACTGATATCAGACATTAGAATTTTCCACAGATTCGTGGATTTCAGAGTTTTACAATAAAAATTGTCATTCATCCCCCCCCCTCCTTAACTCACCCCCCCACAATTGCTTTGCAATTGTTTTGAGAGTTTTTTTTGGCATTCTACATTCTCTGACCTGTGATATAGAGCAATATTGTTATACACATACACTTTAAGATCCATCGATCCTCTTATAATATTATTATTGTGTATTAGTTATTGAATGTGTATTAGTTATTGAATGTTTAATCTAATGTTAGATTATAAATGATGAGGACTATTTTTATTAACAATACACATGTTAGATTATAAATGATGAGGACTATTTTTATTAACAATACACATGTTAGATTATAAATGATGGGGACTATTTTTTATTAACAATACACATGTTAGATTATAAATGATGAGGACTATTTTTATTAACAATACACGTGGTTTTTTTTAGATGTAAGGCGCTATAAGCTTTATTTATTGCTTTTATCATAAATATTATATATGCAATTATTATATTTGTTAGAGTTAAAAACCCATAGAGTTTGGTAAAAATGTCAACTCCCTAAGGTATTGTAATGTGCATGATACATAATAACTAGTTACAGCCAGTTTAGTTAGCCAGGTCTTAAATGTGTGAAAAGAACCAACTTATAATCAAACCTAGGACATTCTGGTTTTGTGTCACTACTCTATCAACTGAGTCATTGTAATTTAGGACCTCATTTAATGTTAGTGTATTGTGAGTCTTACTTTCATGTGGCAAAATGGAATCATTAAATACAACCTACCAATATGGACTCAGTAGGTACAACCTGTCAACAAGGACTCAGTAGAAATAAAACGTCAACAGAGAATCAGTTGATACAACATATCAAAATAGACGCAGTGGATTAAACACGCCAACATGGATTCAGTCACTTGATTTGACTCAGCTGAGAGAACGTGTCAACATGGACTCAGGGATACAACATGTCATCATGGAGTCAGTGTATACTACATGTCAGCATGGAGTCAGTGTATACTTCATATCAACATGAACCAAGGGGATACAAAAATTGTGTCAGCATGGACTCAGTTTATAAAACATGGACTCAGGGGGTGTAACATGTCAATATGGAGTCGGCAAATAATAAATTTCAACATGGAGTCATGGGATTATACAATGTGTCAGGATAGAGTCAGAGAATACAACATATCAACATGGACTCCCGGGATACAACATGTCAACATGGACTCCGGGGATACAAGATCCATCTTATAATCTGTGGATCATTGGTAATATTCAGCTGTCATTAAATAACATATGAAGATCAGAGTGTAGACAATGGCGGTAATTGCAGTAATGACCAATAATTGCAGTAATTTTATTTATGATTTATTGCAGTATCATGTGTGTCTTGTGATATATTACATACAAAAAGTGTCTAACATGATGATGATGATGATGATGATGGTAGTGGTCTACATGCAGGAATAATCCCAGAGCAGGTCAATGGTATCTTTAATGCCAGTATTATTATTATTAATATTATTAAATTAACAAGTACTTATTTCAGCATAGTATCCTCATACTAGTCATAATACATTAATATGACCAGGTGATGAATGACCTTGTATGACCTTGTTTATGGCAGGCATCCCTACCAGCTGTCAGACTGCTGGCTATGGTCAGAAAATTCACCCCCAGACTATACAAGGTCTATATCAGTAAATATCTAGCTGTAAAACTACCAAACATTATTTCTTTCTTTATTTATTTATAATAAAAGTTCCAACACTCTGAGTGATGGTAAATGTTAGGTATAATGTCTGTCCTCTCTACACACTAATACATGTATCTAGCTATATAAAGGTTTAATGTATATCCATAAATAATTTGATGTTATCTTCCTGTATCATCACATCGGCTATTCTGAAGGCAGGTGCCTAGTTTAGAGATAGGCCAATGCATTCTGTTGACTGATTTGTAAGGTGCGGCATTAAATAAGTCTTTTCCCCATAAACTGATACAAGTGGACACTGGAAGATGTTAGTTCGGCACGTCCATTTCATGGCAAGACCGGAACACTGGGACCTCCAGACAAATGTTTGTTGACTTGATCAACTGCGCTAACGTCTGGTCAGTATGATGATGATGATTGATGTTTTACGGCCACTTTTGTGCACAAGGTAGGCTAAATGGGCCGAGCGACTTCCAAAGCTAATGAGACGCCGGGATTCGAACACGGGTGGTAGTGATCTGTGGTCCAACACGCTACCGCTAGACCATGGAGGCGCCCCAACGTCTGTTCAATATAACTGGGACCTTGATACCAATATTTATAGTTGATTAAAGTGGATGTATGTATGTACATAATGGTGGCCGCCCAGTTTACGATCTTTGTACGCTTCCGTTATGTTATTGGAGGGGGGGGGGGAGAGCGGTGTTTCTTTAAATCTTACCATCATGGTGAGTAAGTTACCTTTATTAACTGACAGATGTCTTGGTCACATCAGTCTACCTGCTATTATTCTATTAAAGCTTTCTAGGTCCCTTGCTGTTGACTGATAATTATATTTTCAAGTCGTTGTTAAACAAATATGTCTCTTAAAAAGAAGTAACATTACATTAGTCTTTCGTGCAGAGGCATCAGTAATCATTCAATCGTCTGCTGTAATATTACTGTATTATTTTCGTATTCCCATTCATCAGATTTTGGATGTTCAAGAAAAATCAATCATTAATGGCCAATGAGAATGACTTAAATCCTTTTACTCGTTATATTAATGGCTGACTCAGAACCGTCACGTCTTCCTCGTTTTCTTAACAGCTACAGAATGATGAAGGTCTACAGTTGACTAATTAGACACTAGACTTGTGATTATCAATTACTGTTAATTAGATATGATCAATATTCAGAATCGTGTCTATATATCATTGGCGCTCACTAGGTGCTTGAGCCACTAAGTTACTGTCTCCAGTGGTCTATTATAAACACAATAACGCCATTGTTTATAATTGGTAAAATTCTCGGCGGCACAGTTGGTAGACACAAGAGATTTATCTCCACGGCTCTGTTCGAGTCTCACCACTGTCCGGAGTAGATGTTGGGGGGGGGGGGTCCTTCACCACGCCATGGCCAAAGTTAAACCAGCTGCTACGGTTGACTCAGCTGTAGAGGTTTAGCTGTCAATACTCGCACCTCAAAGCGTACTTGACCCAGCTTTTGAAGAACAAAAGTTACCCCCCCATATTCAGTGATTGTGTAACATCTTGTAGCCGTACTATCTAATGTAACCAAAATTGTTATTTACGGTGTTTAAAAATAATCTTTTACAGTTTTACAAGTGTTGCTTCATCGGTAAGAAGATTATATTGGAGTTGATGCTGAAGGTTGTGTTCACTTACTCCGTACAATAAAAGCTCTATCAGTTATCTAAAATTCACCTTTAATCTGGTCATAAAATTCACCTATTAAATTATTTTAGTCATTCAGATTGCTATCTCTGTTTTGATGGATCATATTTCACGGATCAATGTACATTATACAGTACCTTTGAATGGTACTACTGTACGGATACTTGGTGATCATCAAAGCGTTATACAATAGTATTATTACTGTACAGTATCCATAAATGGCTCCTGCTAGTAAAGATCCTTTAGTAAATTTACATACATATTATTCTTATTATATAAAAATTCAGATCATAACTCTCAGGTATTGTTATATTAAATTACTTGTATTTTGTTTGATACAATCCTTCAAATCACGAAGGATTATATTTTTCTATGATTTATTCATTCACTCTGTCAGATACTCATCTGCAGTGGATAAGACCCGGAAAGGTTAAGGTTAACAACAGGAATTGAACTCACAGCCTCTATATCTCTATATATATATGACATGACTACTGACTGAGCTGCGAACCAGGAAGTGTTTCCGTTGGTGACAATTAGTAGAATGGTTACTTGGTTAATGTGTGTATGGCAGTTGCAGCACTGGGAGTGTGTAACTACAGTTATAGAATATTTTGTCACCAAAATTAGACAGGTGACGGGGTCAAGGGAGCAATTACTAGATGAACTCCTCAAACGGAAATTGTTCTTGAGGGAATCTGATTAAAGGTAACATACAGCTCGTAGCTAGACCTTCGTTACAGGAAATGTGTTATGGCATACATGGTCTCTCATACAGGCCCGTCCCCCCTCCCATCTCTCTCCACTCTCATACACTCTTCGGGTACTCTAGTCAGACGTCAGATATATTAATGTGAAGTGTCTAATCTGGATATTGTTCGCTGATAAATAATCTTGATTGTGTAATAATGTTTTTTTAAGTATTCATTATGTTTCTGTGCCTGTTCACAAACGGTTGGATCACTCTATCGTAGATTCTGGTGATATATGCCAGTGCCTTTCAACACGCTGCGCATACACGACCTCGCAACCCCGTTGCCTGGCACCAGATGGCAGCACTATAGCCTTGGCATCAGGATGACCAAAGTGTTCGTTATAAGTTTGTAAGCTACCGGGGTTGTGTTTGATAACATAATCTCTGTACACGAATGCGAATAGATCTTTGATGTACTCCATGTTTTCTCTCTCGACACCCTCCCTTAGTTAATTGTGCAGCGTTACCAGAGCACAGCTGTTAACATGCTGTGCTGGAGACCTTGACGTCTGGGTTTGAATCCTAGTGTTTCTCGTCTCTGTGGTAATGTACATATAAGAGAGTTGTTCAAAGGTTGATAATCAGACCACAACCATCTAAAATATTTTCCAATGTTATACTATTATATATATATATATATATATATATATATATATGGCTGGGTTTTGAGTGAAATCCAATCTAATTATCACCATAATTGATCCTCTCGCCCACGTATTTGTCCATATAATCAGTGTAGCTATTGATGTCCGAAAGGTTATCCACCACAGGACATCCCCTCTTTAATCAAAATGATGTAACATGTTCTCATTCTAGATTATATGCCTTTATTGGAAATGATATGGTATCTGCAAGAGGTTTCAGCAATAAGTCTGAAATAATTGTAAGAAGCTGTTGAGTAACTATATAAATGCTAATCTAAATAATTATGCTAATTATGCAAAACTAAAGAGCTTTCCGGAATATTTATTTCATTTTTGAGGTTAATTTTCAGGCGATATCTTTAAAATTGGTATCGTTTAACGATTGTGCAAAACATGCCAAATGCTCATCTTGCTTTGACTGTTCTATTCACATATTGATAACCAACTTTAGTATCATCTCTAACCTTTCTACTTCCATGTCACACATTCAGAAATTTGCTGTTCAATAAGCTTATATCACGTAATATGCACTCCCATATCCTATTAGTATCCGACACGTTGGCACAACAGTAAGGAGGTGAACTACAAAGCGTAAGGCTCCTGGTCCGACCGACCAACAGGCTGCCACTCATTCCCAGACATTGGTTCACGCACTATAAAATCAACAAACTTGGATTGAGACAAACTGACACTGTGTTTAGATGTGTAATCCCGACAGATTGTCCACGGAACCCTACGTGACAGAGGTCCAAATCTAATGATCGGCATCTAAAATCCTGGATCCAGTGCAAACAATATCGCCAACCTCTGCTCAGTCCCACACTATCATATTATAGATCGGGACACGCAGCACATTATCTGTCGGTGGAAGTTTTGTTATTGGATAGAGTGTCATTGATCCGGGAGGTTATCGCCAGAAGGGGGCTTTTGTTTTCACAAGAGCTGCTCATTGGTTCAGGATGGGTACCTGGATCAAGGATAGTCCCTGTTCATGTCACAGCATGCCAACACCTCGAGTCATTGATCTCCATGTTAAATGTCTACTCATTAATCCTTAACACTGACCGTCAGTCAATAGGTGGCAGGCTAGCTGGGGGCTCTACTAGACACCACACTGATACTGAGTTATCTGATTTATTTACGATAATCACATTAGTGATAATTGTCTCTTGTTTGTCTATCACGGATGGGCCTTTATCTATAGACGAGATAGCCTATCTATACGGTACTACTGTCCAATAATAAAGGGACGGGTGTAGGTGTGGCTTTGGTTGGCAATCCGGTGAGCAACTATCTGACTTAATAGACCTGTATTCACTGGCCACTGCTGAAGTTTAAGACCTCTCACAGTACGGAGCTGTACTGCCCAGTGTTTGGTACCTATCGTTGTGTTCACGTCACTCAATGCTGTTTCTCAAATTGGAATAAGACCCGAACAGGGAATGTTTCACCCCCAGGACCATTTGTGTGTCAAGTTTTCACTTCAATCATTTTATTACGTTTAGTAAATGTTGTAATCTGTTAATTTTGATTTTGATATAGAATTTGACTATAAACCATCCGGTATGTTTGATATATTATAATGATAACACAATATCTTAATGAAGGAGCACCTGACTGGGTTCTAGATGAGACTTTCTCTATGTTTAAACACTATATCTAGGTTCTATATATTTTCCCGTGTATATTTATCAGATTCAGTAAACAAGCTGAGAATATCGGTAACATCGAATACACTATTTACCATCATCACGTTGTGTATATTTAGTCTCGATCAAATGATTACTTACAATTTGGTAAACATGTTTTATGACGTGGAATTATTGATAGAAGTCATCGATGAGTTGGCTAATAGGACAAACTGAATGATATCAACTAATTCTATCTGTCTTAAGGTAGTTGAACACAATATTTAGTACGATGATTAAGTTAGTCATGTTATTGACAACGGAATTGATCGGGTCTCATTAACCTATGTATTACTACGCATGTAATGTGATGATATCCAGTTTTTTTTAAATTAACAGTCACCGTTATCGGTGTATATAATATCGTTTGTCGGGATCTATATATAGTTTGCTATCAGGTAAAATGCATGCGTTCATGAGTACGCTTGGTTACGGGCACTTGCTCGTATAAGGTTGCCAGCCTCGCCTCTCGAGGCGCCTACTTAGAAACCAGTAAAACAATTACCCCGCTTCAATAAGCCTTTACCTGATGGTAGAAATGGGAAGTATTATGTAATTCAGCCTTAATCAGCATAGCGTACCCACAAGTCAGTATAGAACATCCAGTCCCTCAACTAACAGTTTTAATTTTTGCTTATAATTCTTAAAAACGAAATGCTTGTCCCCCCCCCTCCACACACACACACACACACACACACACACACACACACACACACACACACACACAATTATACGGGTGGAGTTAGATCTACTGGATGTAAAAAATTATCTGGATTCCATTACCAAAACTAAAGAAGCATTGCTAATCAATCATAAGTGGCGTTTATCATAAATCAGGTACTTTATCTGAACTGTACTTACCTGTTGGTGTTCTGGCCAGATCCATGTCGATCCTGATCGGGTTTGTCTATTTACTGTCCGGATTCGGTCCATGATTGGGCTGGCTGTTCATCTGGTTAGATCCTGCTAGTAATGGTCCCTGTTAGATCATTTTACGTATTAGATCTACATAAAGCAAAGCTGTACTGGTTATACGTCTATATGTATAACGCTTACTCGCTGGTGTTATATCGCAGATTAAACCTGTTGATTGTCATCATCATCATCATCATCATCATCATTGTCCAAGCGACTGGCATTGATGTCTGTTCTGGTTAATTGCCAACAATTGTGCGGTTAATCTACTCCCCATAAACATATCGGCGCAATATATATATATATATATATATATTTGTGTGTGTGTGTGTGTGTGTGTGTGCTAGGTGTTGATGGTATTTGGGAGAAACATCATCCGTTGATGCACTATGAGCTCTGTGTATATCACACCATGTGCCCCCAGAACGCCACACTCGTATTATTGGCCACTCGCTGCCACATGTAAACATAAGCACACGCCGCTCTTTCTGTCTGCGTGTGTCTGTCCGTGAGTGTGTGTGTGTGTGTGTACCCGTGTTCTCCTCCAGCCCCCAGCCTTCAATCAACCAGCTTCTGTGGCTCTAGGCTTGTGGAGCCTGGCCAGTGCTTTGTGTTACCTGGGGATTCACCCAAACCCAACATGTCTCTACACACACACGCACACGCACACACTTTATATTGTGTATAGCAGAATTAAGAGCTATCCCCAATCCGGTGGCCTTCCTTTTTACATATTTTATCCTGCTAGCTTCCTGTCACATGACACCGTCATCACATGACGACGACCAAAGGAAAATGGTGACATTCTCTGGTGGAGTATCTCAGCGGCCGGCAGTACGTGGCCCGGTACTGTGTGCCGTTCTGTAAAGGAGAAAATGCGTGTCAATTTTGTTGGAAATTAGCCCCGCAAACTGGGAAAGTGAGAAGGTGGTGTTGTGCCGATATTGATTGGCTGATGGCCTGCTGTCTTCATGGGCTCCGTTCATTAATGGCTTGTTGAGATGGCTTTATATTGGTTATAGCGCGGGTCTCTCTCCACCTCTCTCTCTCTCTATCTCTGTTTGTGTGTTCGCGCGCGCACGCGCGTGTGTGATATATTTCGTGCCGAATAAATGGTTAATAGTATTTACTAATACAGTGCAGAAGATACACCTTGAACAGCAACTCCGGGGAATGAGGAGAATGATACTCACTGAATAATGTGGATAAAATAACAAACAGTATAAAATATAGCCAATACAACATTAACCTAAATAAAGTATAATAACAAAAGTATTATAGAGCTCTGTATTACAAGAGGAAGTACAATATCTTAACAGTCAACATTAGAAGAAAAAAGACAGTGAATTATCCTATAACAATAAAAACACTTGATAAACAGTAGTGATGATTGATGTTTTACGGCCACAGCGAAAGATGAAACACCCTTCAGATATGGCCACGTCGAGATTCGAACTCCGGTGGTAGTGATCTGTGGTTCAACACGCTACCAACTAGACCACGGAGGCGCCCGGTGATGAACAGCAGACAAACATTAATTGTTATGAAAGGTGCTAACACTGATATCTTATGAGTACAATATATTATGTTAGCTAATTATTATCGCTGTTTGTCCGTCACCGTTTCATCAATCAGTACAGCTAATGGTTTATATAGTGAGGCTTGGTTATCTCAACGCCCTCGGGAGCATGTAGACCCATATTATCATTTAATACAAAGCCATCATTGTTTAATATGTAACTATTGTGTCGTTGTCTTTATTAATACCAAACTAGCTCTGTTTGTGTGGGGCCTTCCCTTTAGCGACCACAGCTAAAATGGTGAGTGAGTGAGTGAGTGAGTGAGTGAGTGAGTGAGTGAGTGAGTGTACTAGTCACACTTAGGACATAACGCTGGGGTGACCCCTAGCGTCAAATCCCACAATCACTGGGATTTAAACACTAAACTGAAGGTTTATCGCTAAGCTAATGAGATATTTTGCAATATTTGGTACAAACGCGTGCGTATTTATAGAAATTCACACACGCACTCACACGCACACACACACACACGTACGCACACGCACGCGCGCGCACCCCACACACACACACACACACACATACAGAGCGAATATATATATATATATATATTAATAGTATGAAGCAGATATGTAAATAAGATATACGAGATGCTGTCACAGAAGATTGACTTTCCTGGTATATAGTGTTAGATTCAGAATAAGTTATAACCTTGCCATATAGCCTAAAACCCGCTTCTAATTAATCACCTCCATTATATCTTATTGACCTTTATAGAAGGACATTTTTATCTCATTCCTATTTCCCATTATTCATGTCGTATAAGGGCAGTATTTTGTGTTAATTATTTCAGTATTTATAGTGGGATTGGTTTATTGAGAAACCTGATTAAGATGATGATGATGATGATGATGATTATGGATGTTTCAGCGGATTGAAGAAGCATATTGACAATGACTTATATATTGATATAGCATACATTTGACAGTATCCTTATCACTTCTGATGGCTCACAATAACCATTCCGTTTACGTAGATGAGTAATCATTCGAATGAAAGGGAAGTAGTTGGAACACGACTACTATAACATCGTCAAGATGGGATGTGCCAACAGTGACATCTTCCCGACAGCCTGTTAAATGTTTTACAATAATTCTATAATGTTTGTGTAAAACTGTTTACTTTAACATCTTTGGATAAACAAACAATAGATAATTATAATGTTAGTCTTCATTTAAAAAGTCACATTTCAGTAAACACACATTGTTACATTTGAACTATCTGCTGGTATATTTCGTTCTCTATATAACCAGGTGTAATAGATCGGTTGATAGAGCTAACAAGCATTTATCTAGAGATTCCAAGCTTGAGTCTTATTACTGATGGTTGCAGGATAGCTATGAGGTTTAGCATACCCCTCGGTTGACGGAGATGTATACGATGTGTACAGTCAAGTAAAATGGATCCAGCAATATAAGTTGTGTGTGTGTGTGTATGTGATATATATATATATATATATATATATATATATATATGTGTGTATATATGTATGTGTATGTATGTATGTGTGTATATGTGTATGTATGTATGTATGTATGTGTGTGTGTGTGTGTGTGTGTGTGTGTGTGTGTGTGTGTAACTAAAGCATGATATCATTAACTAATTAATGAATATTCTATCCTAGATTATAGTATCAGTGTTGCGATATTTTTCTTTAGAGGAATATCTCTTAGTGAAGAAGATAAACCTCTCCAACATATTGAGTTGTTGTGTTAATTTTGTAAGATATAATGAAAACGGCTTTTAATTTAATTAAAACAGTATTTACTATAAACGAAATAGCCTCATTGATTTATTGTATCAATATGTATCTTTCCCATTGTAGAGAGTTCCAAAAATTACTTTATTTACTATTGTTACAAAGTACATCACACTTCTGTCTTTCTCCAATTAACCCGAAGAGTGCTATACTAATACTGTTACCTCCAGTAATTTATATCAAGTTGGTGAGATATTCGTACGTGTACGGGATGTGGGGTGAGTGCACATTGGATGGAATATCTTCCGGTGGTTGTTTTCATCTTGCGTTGGACGAGCCATTATTTTGGTGGTTTATAAATCGTGAACTTCCATTATGTTTGGCCGATAGATCCAGCGTTCAGATAGAATGCCTGGTCGTTGTTTGTCAAGACGGCAGCCCTCTAGTAGCGCGCATTCAATATTACTGATAGCGTTCTATATCATGGCTAGTGAGAGACGTCGACACAAAGCCCTTGTCCACCTCCTACCAGGAATCAATACACAATTAATTGGCTCCCTTTTCCCGTTGCTTTTCAAGCTGGCGTCGCCATCTCTGACAGATTTTTGTTTTATATTTTTTTATAAAAAGCAGCCATTAGTGGCGGGTTTTGAAGTCTGGCGGCTCCGATGCGTGCTTTCGGCCACATGAAATCGTCTGCCATATTGTTATCGTACGGGAATGGTGTGGGTCGGGTCTTTATAAATAACTGGCACTTGTTAGCCTGGTCACGTGACCTGATCAGTCATGTGACCTTCTTTGATTTGAAGAATTACGTGACTAGGAAGTTGATGGTTTGGAGGGTTTTTGTCAAAACAACTCATCATATGCACAAACAGTATGAGACATTAGATCATGCCGTGTGTTTTCGTCGTTATCAGACAATTACAGCTAAAGACTGTTGTAAATTGATTTAAGTTAGTACGCCATTGTAGGTCTGAGAAAAATGCCCGGATGTAATATTGTCCATTTTACAACATGGACTGTTTATATATGTTTTATATTACACTGGAATGTTTTTTTTTTAAATGTTTATAACTCTTATCCATAGAACCAGAGTATTGGATCTTCAGTTCCGCGCAATATCATCAGATTGTGAATAATTCGGGGTTAATATTTCGATGGCTCCAGGTAAATTTCTTCATTGCATATAAGGGCACTATATTAAATTTACATTATTACTATTATTATTAATGACTTATGGGAAAAGATATGAGTTATAATTATCAACACGGAAAATACATATCGAAGTGTTTGAAGCAGTTCCGTTGATAAACACTCTAGCGGTTGCATCCGATTATATCTATAAATGTGCTTTTACTATAATCACAGAGCATGCGAAATTCGTCAGCCCCGTCGTCCAAACTACGATGATTTGGTTTTGTTGTTCGGGGAGAATCCCCAGGCTGTCGCTTAATCAGCACAGCCTCTATGTTCGAGTGGTTGAGAACTAACCCCCACCCCACCACTCACACCGGGGAGCAGTACGGAAAAATGGAGCCGAAATACCCTGAGGGTGGTCACTGCCAGAGTGTTTTACGTCCTCAGGGGGTTTTTAACGTCCCCCTTTATTTTAAATAATTCAGTGGAGACGGCAGCGCCATTTAACGTGTTCAGCCAGCCACGATGTAGTGAGCCGAGAAATTAATCCCTGGAAAAGTTTCGACCTCTAACGGGGTTCGAACCTGCGACCGTTGGCACCAAGTGCCGAGTGCTTAACCGCTAGGCCACCGGAGCTCACTGTTCGAAACTTTGATGATGTGCTACATACCTTTATACCAATAAGCCCGTTTGTCCGATAAAGTTGGTTCACCATTTATTTACATATATTACATATTGGCTACTAATTAATATCCGAAGTCAGTAATAATTAGCACGTTTCTTTGGGTGTGCAGCGTTTTATCACTTTGAAGTGAAAAGTGTAATGACTGACCAAAAAATAAATACAAAATATAAATCGGCAGCTCCGACAAACATTGTGCCGGTGTGGGATCTGGAGGTCGATAAAGAATGTGTGGGGCCAACAATAAATATGGGTGTAGAGGACCTGTTGTCGGACAAGTTCAGCTGGGATTGTCTATATCCTGTAATCATAGTGAATATTAAAACAGAGAGAATGAGCACAAAATACTGACAAACGTAGAGCTTACACTGTGATTATATATAAGGAAAGTGTTAAATTACGCACGCAAATAACGCCGGACGATCTCTGTCTAAATATAAACATCTTACTTATCAGTCACTTTGATATTTCACTCACTGAGCTATTTAGATACACCTAAGTAGATTAGCCTTTGTTCACTTTAATGGTGGCTGTTAATTTGGTTATTTCGTTGTTTGTTGACGAAAGAGAACATTTTTCTTGTTGAGATAAAGGGTGTGCGTCTCTCTCTCTCTCTCTCTCTCTCTCTCTCTCTGTGTGTGTGTGTGTGTGTGTCTCTCTCTCTCTCTGCTCTCCTCTCTCTCTCTCTCTGTGTGTGTCTGTCTGTCTGCTCTCTCTCTCTCTCTCTCTCTGTGTGTGTGTGTCTGTCTCTCTCTCTCTCTCTCTCTCTCTCTCTCTGTGTGTGTGTGTCTCGTCTCTCTCTCTCTCTCTCTCTCTCTCTCTCTCTGTGTGCTTTGTGTGTGTCTTCCGTCTCTCTCTCTTCTCTCTCTCTCTCTCTCTCTCTCTCTCTGTGTGTGTGTCTGTTCTCTCTCTCTCTCTCTCTCTCTCTCTCTCTCTCTCTGTTGTGTTCTCTCTCCTCTCTTCTCTTCTCTTCTCTCGTTTCCTCTCATTCCTTATTCGCAGTTTTTCGGATCAATTATCATTTTCATTGTTATCAATCTCTCTTCATTCCCATTCGGTTCTCTTTCATTTCATAATCACTCCTATATCTCTAGCCAACCATATCTGATTATCATCTCACTAAAGAAACCCGAATACATTTTGTTGTAGTAGAAGAATAGCCGGCTCGCCATAATTGATTAATCTTTCACACAATCTGTCATATCATATTGTTATTAATGTAGGTCTCCGCGGTATAATCTCTGTCTATAATTGGCCTTATTTTCCATGCGTGTGTGTGTGTGTAAGAATCACATTTAAGTCGCAACTATTTTATTATTGGGTTGATTGGTTGGACGAAAAACAATAAAGTCATAAAACTGGACCATGAGGTAACAAAATTAATGATCGGAACAGCTGCAGAAGAAGGGAACTTTAAGGTAGGAGCAGGGAAAAATTAAGTTTTTCTTTGTGATTATCATTAATTGCAAGAAATAGTAAAAATCAAGTGTGTGTGTTTACTTCAGTATAAATATGTGAAAAGTTGAAATATAATATCTTCACGTGTACAATATCAACATTATTAATCTGTATTTTACTCTGTAATTAACAACAAAATCAAGCGTAATTAAAATTGTGTGATGAGAAGTAAATCTCGATAGCTTATGTATACATTTAGAGCAATAGAATTGAAAAATAAAGTGACGCACAGCTAATTTGTCCAGTTGTCTTTTAAAATGATCTGTTCATAAATTTGATTTAGTTTAACGTAACAATAACACGCCTAAAATCATTATCATTCAAATAATTTACCACTCGGGCATGAGGCTAAATCTGTATTAATAAGATGGTTGCGTTTAAAAATAGTTTTGTTTCATAAAAAGTGATTGACCATATGTCAAAATATGGTTAAATTAAACATGCGTTATCCTAAATTGGCTTGGATTTACCTAAAAGCATTTGGTTCTAACTTCCGACCCTGTGACATATTAATGATGTCTGGCTTAGATAATTGTTTGTCATATTATGGTGAAGTAATAATTAATACTTAATAATTAGTTCTGCCTAATATAGCATTTAATCAATAAATAAGTGACTAAAAGGCGTTGACACAAAATGCACCCTTTACGCTAGTGTTTCATTACACTCTAAGAGACGGTCCACTGACAGGACAGATCTATTTTTGTTAACATGTAATGTATAGGTATTAATTATGGAAAATCAACTGAAGAAATGTGAGTGTCAATGTTTTACTGAGAACCTAGAGACCAATATTGATACTACTGTATGTAGAATCGACTTCTCATTATTGATACTCGCTGTATGTAGAATGACTTCTCATTATTGATACTAGCTGTATGTAGAATCGACTTACCTCTCATAATTGATACTCGTTCTATGTAGAATAGACTTCTCATAATTGATACTCGCTGTATGTAGAATCGACTTACTTCTCATAATTGATACTCGTTCTATGTAGAATAGACTTCTCATTATTGATACTAGCTGTATGTAGAATCGACTTACCTCTCATTAAAGACTCGTGTTCCTCGGTTGATGATTAATCAGATGATGTTCCAATATAGTGACTACCGCGTACTGTTTGACTATTTGCGTTAGAACGATCCCGGCCAACAACTGACTCGAGCGTTTTCTGTCTGGATCGCATCCCTCTGCAATATCTTCAGATTAAATGGATAGCACCGAAAGAGGTCGTTATTACCAACACCGAATGTCCTCAACCAGAAGCTTGTCGTTAATTTTGTAGGAGCACATCAAAGTGATGTCGGCAGTGGTTAATTTGATGTTGGGATGCCCTTTTCATGGCATCTCCCCCTTTCGTTGTACCTCGTGTACTGTTGTTCAGCAAATCTTTTAGTTTCAACGTTGGATTGGGATTATATGAAGCTATGGTTTAATTGGCTAATAGCAGACAGTGCATCAATTAGGTTAACTGGCTAAAACTAGATTAGCCCAAATTAGACGATTATTTGTTAGCCCATAAACCATAAATATTCTTCGGTGTCCTACGTAAAATATAATGTAACACGCACGCACGCGTGCACACACACGCACGCGCGCGCGCACACGCACACACACACACACACAATTAAACAAATTAAGATATGCCAGAGAAGATCCTACTGAATGTGTTACATTGATGTCTTTATTTATTAACCACAATAGTCCCTCGGTTATATGTCCTAGGTATTACCAATACGGAGGCTAAACAAACTACACTCACTCACTCACTCACTCACTCACAAATATTTACATCACGTGATCTCGTATTATTTGTTACACCCAAACTGTTCTAGTATCATGTCTTTAAAGCACGTTAATGTATTATTGTGTATTACGTATCCTGGCTAAGATTTTCCAATTTATAGCGTGGCGACAAGATCATATATTCCAGATGTGGTCTAACTGACTGTGAAAATATGAGTAGAGAGAAAAGTCGATGGGCACATTGCAGATACTGTCGAGTATAGTAAACAATGGCTAATGGAATGCGATATCTAAACGGCCATAATGAACACGCTATGTTATAAACAATGGCGGAATGTCATGTCTAAACGGCCATAATAAACACGCCGTGTTGTAAACATTGGATAACAGAATGTCATATCTAAACGGCCGTAATAAACACGCCGTGTTGTAAACATTAGCTAACGGAATGTCTTATCTAAACGGCCGTAATAAACACGCCGAGTTGTAAACAATGGCGAACGGAATGTCATATCTAAACGGCCGTAATAAACACACCGTGTTTTAAACATTGGCTAACGGAATGTCATATCTAAACGGCCATAATGAACACGCTATGTTATAAACAATGGCGGAATGTCATGTCTAAACGGCCATAATAAACACGCCGTGTTGTAAACATTGGCTAACGGAATGTCATATCTAAACGGCCGTAATAAACACACCGTGTTTTAAACATTGGCTAACGGAATGTCATATCTAAACGGCCATAATGAACACGCTATGTTATAAACAATGGCGGAATGTCATGTCTAAACGGCCATAATAAACACGCCGTGTTGTAAACATTGGATAACGGAATGTCATATCTAAACGGCCGTAATAAACACACCGTGTTGTAAACATTAGCTAACGGAATGTCTTATCTAAACGGCCGTAATAAACACGCCGTGTTGTAAACATTGGATAACGGAATGTCATGTCTAAACGGCCGTAATAAACACGCCGTGTTGTAAACAATGGCGAACGGAATGTCATATCTAAACGGCCGTAATAAACACACCGTGTTTTAAACATTGGCTAACGGAATGTCATATCTAAACGGCCATAATGAACACGCTATGTTATAAACAATGGCGGAATGTCATGTATAAACGGCCATAATAAACACGCCGTGTTGTAAACATTGGCTAACGGAATGTCATATCTAAACGGCCGTAATAAACACACCGTGTTTTAAACATTGGCTAAAATGTTATCTGGGATAATCATATGTTATAAACAATGGCGGAATGTCATGTCTAAACGGCCATAATAAACACGCCGTGTTGTAAACATTGGATAACGGAATGTCATATCTAAACGGCCGTAATAAACACACCGTGTTGTAAACATTAGCTAACGGAATGTCTTATCTGAACGGCCGTAATAAACACGCCGAGTTGTAAACAATGGCGAACGGAATGTCATATATAAACGGCCCTAATAAACTCGCCATGTTGTAGACAATGGCTAGAGGAATGTCAGACCCGAAAAGGTTTCGGAATCTCTTTCCCAAAATGGAATTGATTCTCATTCGATCGTCGGAATTTGTTGTATTAATTGTTTTATTATACCTGAAATACCTTTCTATATCTAATCTATGATTAAACAATATTTTAAGATTTCCTTGGTATGTTATTCGATAATTATTTCGAATATCATCATTTGTTTAATTTTTAACATATTTTGTCAATATATTTCGATTACTTTCTTTATATTTGTTTTTGTAATTATTAACTCAATAATTAAAAAAAGGTTAATTTTGGTGACGTTATATATTTATTTATCGCTGTTTTATGTTTGTTGTTTCTAACGTAAGAAATATTCCATTAGTTTGCAAGTTTCCTTAAATTATTTAGTTTTGGTATCATAATTTATTTGTTTTACTACAATAACAAATATGTAATCTTTTATTGGCTGTTAAACATACTCGAGGTCATCCAGTGTTATAAATGTTGCACTCTAAAGGCTAATATTAAATAAAAGGAACCGAGATTTAAATTATTCATTCAGATGGTCTACTGGGTTAGATTCAGCCTTCGATTTTTTAAGATATTGTCGAAGACATTTGTTGCTGAAATGGATCATATCATTCACAGTTTGTCATCAACAATGTACATCATTCCCAGTTTGAATTAACTGATTTAACCTCAGCCGGAGATATAACGACTAGGAATGATATCAGTCTCAACTTATATACTCGCCAACAGAGTTGGTATAGTTTGAATCCTACCAGCTCGGCAAGATATATACCAGCCCCGACTTCTATCGTGCCTTTGTTCTAAATAAGTCTCTCGGTGAACATGAGCGCTACCGGTATGTAGTGCAGGTAGTACTGCGCTCTGCGGCAGTGCTCCAAGTTGGAGTTCAAATCTCGGTAATACCGGTGTTTTATGTTCTTTCCTGTCTGCCATCTATATTAAGTGTGATCAGTGCCACTGCTAAGCAAAACATTCACAACCCAAATGGAAGTTGTCATCTTCGCATTAATGTCGTATAATTTTCATCCTTATCTATCTACTGTCACACATCAATATTAGCTTATGTCAGATTCATGAGTCAGCAACAACATTTCATTTTTTATAAACATAACATCACAAGGTATTAGCTTTGTAGCTTATAGAAGACGTCAAAATGTATTCATGTAAGGTTAAAGTCATTGGTCTAGCTTGTTGTCACAGGTACCAATCCGATACATCCTGATATTAGTTAATACAAGATAAATTGTCTTATTGAGTCGGTTTAGCTTCGATGTTGGTCACGTCTGGGATATATATGGTCAAGACACTACTTTCCAGGGAAACATCCCACAAATACAGGCACAAGTTGGATTCAAACCCATAACCCACAAGTTTTAAGCCCAATGATCTAACCTGGGCTAGGCTATCGGAGTACCCTGAAGCAAATATAGCAAAAAAAGTTATAATGTTTGTCACTTAAAACGATACTTTGTATAATTCCACTGTATATTGTTTATTACAACTGTAGAAAAGACTAATTCTAGTCATTTTATATTTCAAAACGGCGATAAAAATATTACAGCACGTGAACATTTCAATTGCGCATGTGCAGAAATTCAAATCTTGAGCAGTAGAGAGAGATCATGAGAATAATCCTGCTACCGCCCAAATCGAGATATTGGTCAACTGCGCATGCTCGGATTAGAGGGTTAGGGACTGTTAGCATGCACGTAGTGAGCCCGTGGAAAAGACCTTTCGTGAGTTTGTTGCTTATTGGTCAACTGCCGATGCTCGGATTAGAGGGTTAGGGACTGTTAGCATGCATATAGTGAGCCCGTGGAACAGACCTTTCGTGACTTTATTACTTAGTTGACTGGTAGCAGGATATTTCCCTTGCGCGCTCTCGTAATGCTGTGCTATATATGGCATTCATAATGTTTGCCAACACTGAGTATGCGTGCATATTCTGCTGTATAATTAATTAGCCACGTGGTGGCCAGCTCAAAGTGATCCGTGTAAATACAAAGTTATTAGGACGTTTCTAGCCACAACACACTTGTAAGTGATAGAGTCATTTCAGAGTAGTAGAATTATCTGAAATTGGTATTGGCCACTAAAGAATCGTCTAAAACTACTTTGTATCGTAAAATTACAACGGTCCAGATGTCTAGGAAAAGTAGATAGTCACGCCTGACCAATTCTAACAGTCGAGCCACTTTGTAAAGCCAAATATAAACAAAAATAAAGAAATATTATTTTAAAACAAAACATGAATATTATTAGACTAATACTGGATGTAGAAATGTGTTTAACTTAGAGTTAATTGATGATCTGAACAGATATATGATTTTTTCAATACAGTAATGGACACTTCCACTTCACAGCTTAACCGCTTATGTGATTGGCCAGAGAGACCTTTCACACCTAAGTAGAAATCCTCATCTAGCAATGTCTGAAGAGCGTGGTATCTCTCACTTGGCTATATCTTTGGAGATCACTCGGCCCATTTAGCGGACTGGGTGTTTAAAAGTGGCTGTAAAACATAAACATTTTACATTTTCAGTTTCCATGACACAATTGTAAACACATTTTTCCCATCAAACATGGAGCAATCTTGATGGCCTAAATGCCAGTGTGATTCACTTGATCGCAGACATCGTGTTTCAGATCCCGACCTAGTTATGACCGAAGGATGTTTCACCTTTTAATATAGCACAACACTATGAAACATAAACACGGAACTCGTATTAATGTCTGTGTGTACACTGTGGTGACAAGTGAATGACTCATTCAGTGATGTCCTTTCTTCTCTAATAGCAAACAAATCAAGACTTCTAGTATGATGATTCAACTGAAGATGCAGCATGACCTGTCCACATGACGTGATGTCTATCAGATGGCTACATCGCATCTTATTTATGTTGAAATTATTGGAAATAATTGCCCAAAACGTGTAGTTTACGCCATCTGAATGACATCCTGTAATTAGTCCTCAAGCGCTGGACCAGACGGGCTCGTCGTGCCTAATGGAGTTCGTTGATGGGGAAAGATCCATTAGCTGTAGAGGTCAGTTTATAAGCGTAACTCGAGTCTTCGTGAAAAGGAAACTCCCAGCTACTTCAGCAGAGAAATAAGTGAAGCAATAATTTTGCTGGCCCCGTTAAGTGTCATAGATTTGAGGACGAGTCAGGGCGTGTCTGTTGTAGGTAGGTCGGTAAGACTTCTAGAAATGGTGATGTCGTTGATTGTGTGTATTCGATGGTAGCAGATGCTTACTTTATAATTGTGTTTGTCTCTCGTCAGGAACTATCTCTCCACCTCTGACTAAACATTGCCTTAGGTACAACGCTTCACCTGTGTGTGTGTGTGTGTGTGTGTGTGTGTATGTGTGTTTAGAATGATTATGATGCGGGTGTGTCTATTATCTGCCTTTGACAATATCCGTCAATCAATATGGAGAAAATGTTTCTATCGTCAGGTTTGATGCCTGCCAAATTAAATTTTGTTTGTTCAAATTTTATAAATTAATTTATAAAGTAAGTAGGTGTTATTAAATTTAGTATCATTTATGATAAACTTGACAGATTAGTTTACTTTCAGGATATATTTAAAATGCCACATAAATTAACATCAGGATTCGGTAACATTGCCACTTTGGGTATAAGACAGTATAGTATGTCTTTCTTAGTTTTGGAAGCTGATAAATAACGCGTAGTCTGTTTGATTATTATTAAATGATTAGGATATTTGTAATGTCTGAGTATTTTATGTTTTTATCACAGTATATATATATATATATATATATATATGATGTGTGTGTGTGTGTGTGTGTGTGTGTCCATCTATGTATCATAATCATAGTATAAATATATGATAATTTTGAACAAATTTTGTATTTAACATTCAGTTTTGTTCAGCAAGGCAGCACACATCCTTCTCATCTTGTCTAGTTCTGATATGACAGTTATAAATATAGATGAGACCATAAGGCTGTTAAAAGCCTATTATCTATTTAACACATCCTGCAGGTTTGTTTACATTTTAGCTCGCTAGGATTGCTTCTTGCGTCCTTAACTGCCCGTTGATACACAGTCAGCACCGATCAGCGGGAGGCATCATATTCACGTCGTTTATTTACGTAAAGGAAGCTAACTCTTTAAGGTCGACTACTCCGGTGTGAAAACTACGGATCCGTTGATACTCGGCGTTAAAACATCACTACCAGTAGCTAACCCTTGTCATGAAACGGAGATATTTATGAGTGGCTCCTGAAGATTTCACGCTAAAATGCCCCGATGGATAAAATGCCTCGATGAAACTTTAAAACAATGACTGTCATGTTGTATAAAATACAACCAGGGAAAGGGCATATTACGATGTTCATTGTAACTGTAAGATTCTGTGTAATTCAGAAACCAGCCAAAATCAGTATTTTTTTTTTCTAACCTAGAAACTATGGGATTCAAATACGTGATAAATGATCCTCCCTCCATATAAAATTGTGGGACTTTCACCAAAAATAGTTGGCAAAGCCCCCCATAATATGAATTGCTAACACATTGCTACATTGGCAGTTAATGCAGCATATATTAATTAATGTGACATTTATGTTTTTAATAAGTCATCTTTCAGTAGATATAGTGATGTAATACACCATTTAGTAATATTACTAATATCGGACATTTAGTTCTGAATTAAAAAAAACTTAATTTATTTAATTGACAATTTGGGTTGTTATTTTAACATGAGGTTGAGTGTACTTCTGGTTTAAAATTTGTATTTGGATCTGGCCATCATTTTGATTTATGACATGATAATGGTGTCATAATGGAGAAGTGTCATTAAATTGTATTGATAATGGAACTATAAGTTGTTAATTGTCTGTTGGTGTCTTATCTATAGATAAGTGGATTAACGTATATTGCATTAAAGTGGGGGTGATGTTATACTGATAATGGGAGTCTGGTATGATGTTATTTTGACAGTGAGAGTTTGGTGTGATTTTATACTGATAAAATGGGCCTGGTATGATGTTATACTGATAATGGGAGTATGGTTAATGTTATACTGATAAGGAAATTCTGGTTTGATGTTATACTGATAAGGGGATTCTGGCGTGATGTTATACCGATAAGGGGATTCTGGTGTGATGGTATACTGATAAGGAGATTCTGGTTTGATGTTATACTGATAAGGGGATTCTGGTGTGATGTTATGCTGATTATGGGAAACAAGTGTTAGTTGGTGTTATAATAATCTGGTTATGTTATATTGATACTAGTATTTTAGTGATATATCAGTGAGTGAGTGGTTTTGTTTACCCTGGACGCTAAGGTCACAATTAAATTATGTCAGTGAATGGAAACTGCCCAGAGAAATATCTTAAAAATACAGATATAACTGGGTTTTGAACCCTAAAGTCAAGGTTTGTATCGTAGCGCTCTAACCACTTGACAGTGGTATATAATGGTGACAATGTTGTGGGAATAATAGGGAAGATTGAAAAACATATCTGTAATTTGTATTAGTGTATGTGTGTTTGTGTGTGTGCTTGTGTGTGTTTGCGTGCGTGTTTAGTTCCAAGACCTGGAGGGGGAGTAGTGTGATGCGGCAGTAGGCAGTACCGAGGGAGCCATTACCATTTGTGTCTGGTTGCCATGGTTATTGAATCAACTAATGTAGTCGGGCATCAGGTGTTCATATGTGAGAAGTAAATTTCTGCCCTGCCGGCCCTGAAGATGCCTCCCTCCCCTCCCCGGGCCATCACCACCAGCCAGCTACTGGTGTGGACATGGCCCAGAGGGCAGCCTAACTGCTCACCTCTGTATATATACACACACACCCAAACGCACATAGACAGATATATAGTACACACTCAGTGTGTGTGTGTGTGTGTGTGTGTGTGTGGTCACTTCTGATATGTACTCAACAGAAAACTGTCTCATCATTGAGTGCCCCAGGCCAGCTGCTCCAGTAATGACACGATTTGATGGTCTATAAACACAGAACATGATTGCTGTATGATGGAGACATATTTGGTTGTCCAGTCATACTTAGCTTATATAGGGAACATTGTGGTGATTGTAGCATTTGTCACCGACATCAGATCAAGTTCGTGGGTATGGTTTAGTAGTGTACCAAAAGGCACTGGCACGTGGAATCACCAATCATGAATACATCGCCTCTGGGTGAATCATCAGTTTGCTTAAGCTTTATATATGACTTCATGCTCCACCCTTTCTCTCTCTCTCTCAGGTGTGTGCGCGTGTACGTGTGCGTGTGTGGAATTGAGCAGTTTTATTAATGTGGGCCTTTTTTCTGAATGAGTTAGTGAGTCAGTTAGTCCGTCGGTCAGTCAGATTGGAGAGGGGGATTAGAGTGAGAGACCTTTGATGTGATGACATCTATTACAAACTATATGCCACTAGCTATAGTTATCCTAAGTCCAACACATCAGATGTCTTGAGGCTCTCTAAGTCTTTGATATTTACAATAAGTTGTATTTACCTTAAACGTCCAGGAAATTACTCTTTTAGATAGATAAGTGATCTATATAGTGATAGAACTGTGTCTCTCTGACCTCCAGATAACTATATATATATATTGTTAGTATCATAAGCTTCCGATGGCCCGGATATGTAGTATGGATTACTACCCCACATGGATCCTACTGTCACGTAATATTCCCAAATTACCCAATATTAATATTACTTATTGTCCCTATTGTCTTGTTAAAATTGTCTCCAATTTCTTGTCAGAAAGGAGGCACCAGTAAATGTTGTATTTCTTGTGATGTATCATGATGGACTATCATCCCATATATATATATATATATATATATATATATATATATATATATCATACTGAAACTATCCCACATATATAATACGGAGACTATCTCACATATATCACAGTGAGATCATCCTACATGTACTACACTGAGTCTATCCCACATATATTGCACTGATTCTATCCCACACATATTACACTGAGTCTAATATAATCCCACGTATATTACACTGAGACTATCCTACATATATTTCCCCGAGTCTATCCGACATATATTACACTGAGTCTATCCCACATATATTTCCCCGAGTCTATCCGACATATATTACACTGAGTCTATTCCACATATATTACTCTGAGTCTAATATAATACCACATATATTACACTGAGTCTATCCCACATATATTACACTAAGTCTATCCAACATATTTCACACTGAGAATAACACATATTAGTGCTCATGCTATTCAACTTATAATTATTTATTATTTGAAGATGAAAAGATATCAGTTTGGCATTTATGTTTAAATATTTGTGCAACACACCCACACACAGTGTATATGTGTGTGTGTGTGAGAGAGAGACTGTAACTTAAGTTTCAGATAAATATCCTATTCAGCGGATTTATTATTGAGAATTTTCATATTGGAAATATATTTTATTCAATTCGTATCAACCCAATATGATTTTGTTATGGTGTATCTGTAATTCAATATTTAATTATGTTAAAACATATTTGATTTAGATCTTTTTGAAAAGCAGTCACAAACTTTGACCTTTATAACATATTTTTCTCTCTCTGTATTTAATCTTTTTAGGTGAAAAAAAAGAATGAAATAAAGAAATGTTACATCAATTCTACAAATTTGACTCACCTTCAAGGTAATACTTTTCATTTAATAATTTATTTCATTACCACACAATATCACGTAGAGTTTCTTTAATGTGGATACTGGTTTATTTAGTGTGTGTTCTTAGATTTGTTTAGTATGGGTATTGATTAGTTTAGGGTGGGTAATGATTTGTTTAGTGTAAGTAATGATTTGCTCAGTGTGGGTAATGATTTGTTTAGTGTAAGTAATGATTAGTTCAGTGTGGCTAATGATTTGTTTAGTGTAGGTAATGATTAGTTCAGTGTGGCTAATGATTTGTTTAGTGTAGGTAATGATTTGTTTAGTGTAAGTAATGATTAGTTCAGTGTGGCTAATGATTTGTTTAGTGTAGGTAATGATTTGTTTAGTGTGGGTAATGATTTGTTTAGTGTGGGTAATGATTTGTTTAGTGTGGGCAATGATTTGTTTAGTGTGGGTAATGATTTGTTTATTGTGGGTAATGATTAGTTCAGTGTGGCTAATGATTTGTTTAGTGTAGGTAATGATTTGTTTAGTGTGGGTAATGATTTGTTTAGTGTGGGTAATGATTTGTTTAGTGTGGGCAATGATTTGTTTAGTGTGGGTAATGATTTGTTTAGTGTGGGCAATGATTTGTTTAGTGTGGGCAATGATTTGTTTAGTATGGGCAATGATTTGTTTAGTGTGGGTAATGATTTGTTTAGTATGGGTAATGATTTGTTTAGTGTGGGTAATGATTTGTTTAGTATGGGCAATGATTTGTTTAGTGTGGGTAATGATATGTTTAGTATGGGTAATGATTTGTTTAGTGTGGGTAATGATTTGTTTAGTGTGGGCAACGATTTGTTTAGTGTGGGTAATGATTTGTTTAGTGTGGTTACTCTGGTTATTTATGGTAGTGGGTTAATATATAACTGTCAGGGCCGAAATCCAAATATGAATCATCTTCAAATCTTGACCTGAAGTTTAATGCGCTATCAAATGTTGTAAAGATTGAACTTTAAATTGAGGTTTCCATATTGTCAGATTTAGTTTGTGTTTAATATTTATTGTTATCAGCTACAGATGGATTATTTCTTTTATGATATATTTTATATAACTATATATATTACTCATTTAGTGTCAGTCAATATAAGTCCTAATCTAGTTGTACACATTTTCTGGGTATATATTATACATCGTTGCTGGTGCATTTATCATATCTTCTCAGATCACAATTTTGAGTAATATTGTAAGAACTAAAAAATTTTAAATGTGAAATATATATAATTTGTATGATATCCAAATATCTATGATGTTGATGTACAGTATGTGGGGGTGACACTAAATTATTAAAATATAAATTACTAATACATGTATATTCAAAGATACTGATATTATTGCCTAATGTTCTCCCTCAATCTAATATATATATATATATATCAGTAATAATGTATTATCCTCTAAATATTATCATATTTTATATTTGTTATGTTTTTCCATATCTTGTATCCCAGAAATATTTCTTATATATTTCCTACCGGCTATATTAGTTAGGCTTTTATATTTCTATCGGATTCACAAATATGTTGCTAAAATGCCCACAATTCTTAAAGGGTCATTTCCGTGATAATTTAGTTTTATAGATAAGTTGTTCTAATTTTATATCGGCATAAAATTCTATTCTATATGCATATATGAAGAAAATGTCAATATCTCTGGAATTGAATCTCAGGCTCCTAGAAGTAATGTTCAAGCTAAACTGAAAATTGTTAAATTTTGAAGTTTTACGGAAACGATATCGAATAATTTCATCAATAATTAAATCGAAGGAGAAATCTCGTTCGATATATTCGTCATCTGATGTTGCATAAATTTAAAGGCCATCTTACTGAATGGATTAAATACCCGAAGTGTTATCAATGAGTTTCTCAAAATATTGCCGACTAATTTGAGAATCAGAAAGAGAAACAATTGTTTAGAGAATGATGAGACCTAACAGATATCAAGACAAAGAGAATTTTTATATTGTTATCTGCTACTCGGGTCAAAATTTCATTACGTTTTTACCTTCTTGTTGTAGTTGGCCATTTTTTGTTATTGAGCCGACTTTTATTTTGGGATCCTGAGATGGATATTATCTGGATCGGACAATATTAGCTGGATCAGTTTTCACTTTAGTTACAGTTGATCTCATTTTTACATTTGTTTTATCTGTTCTCTGTTACTTTGTGTAAATGTTGGAATTATTATAAACCTTTTCTCTTTTATTGTTCTATATTTGTAAACATCTACTCATCTTGTTCATTTGATGGTAATAGGACTGTTTTTACTGTTTGTGGTTTATCTTTGTTTTGTTCCTTTGTATATTTTTGTTATTAAATCTTCACGATCTCATTGTATCTTTATTACCTCCATCTTTATTGGTGCTCTTGTTTATCTAGCCACGATTCTGATTCTGTGGGATCTGAGTCTGTCACTCCCAGTTTAGTTTGTTTTCGGTATTCTCCACATTTTATCCGGATCAGATTTTAATTCATTGATAACTCTTCCTGATCCACCTATGCCATTCATGATCACCTTATTTAAAGCCATCCCTATCTTTTTAATATATATATTTTTTTTAACTTTCCGTAATTTACCTGAAACAAAAATTGACAAAATCATAATGGCTACTCTTGATATGTGATAGTACCTGTAGATGATGGCCCCTATTATTTCAATAAATTAACTTGAATAAATAAACTTGCTACACTTCAGAACAGGAAGTTAGCAACATTCTGAATGAGCTGATGAAATTATCAAATAAACAATGGAACAAGGAATTCTTGTAGTACAGACATACTATTATAAAAGAATGGATGGCTTTCTTCAAATTTAAGGAATAAAGGAATCCTTAATAGCTTAGATGTTTATAAACAGTTAAATAAATGATACATGACTTAATTTTTGTAATATTAGAGTAACACAATTAAAAAGAATCTCATATCTCACCAAGGTTATTGTCAGTGGCCTATCAGAATAGTGTATGTAATAATATTATTATAATATTAGGTTTGTGTTTTGATTTATTTAGGTCAAAGGTTCACATCAGACTCTCCAGGGATATACAATTGTAAACATTTAATAGTTACATAATCTTGTTATTAACGTGTACTTGTTAATATTCTATAAAGACCATTCACTAATGGATGTTATTTTATACGTTCTGATTTAATTTAGGTGTTCATGAGAAGTAAAGCTGACAGTTCTAAGCTTACACGTGGATGATAATATTAAATTGTATTGAAACAAAATAACTTTATAAATGGAGAAAATAAATCACAGTAATAGCTAATAGATCACGAGATAAACAGTACAATGATAATATAATTTATTACAAAGATTCATCCTTATGATCGCTTGAAAGAACATTCCAAGAACCTATAGATCTAAAAAAAAAATCATACACCATCCATAAACATTAGAGTTCAAGAATTGCTGAATAATATTTAGTTAGATTTTTTTACCGAGAACAAAATGCGAAACAGGTAGTTTGGGCATATATATATATATATATATATATATAAGTTATTTTCTTGGATGAAATAGCAACATTTAAAAGCATTAATTGTACCGTTATAATTCAATACCATTATAGTACGTAGTCAGGTAGTATTGTGGTATAAAAATACATAATGAAAATTGACTATTCTATAAGAAAGTTCGTGTTATTGCATTAATCAATCTAATAATGTAAACCTGACACCAAAATACATTATACATCAAGCATATTTGCACCATAGCAATAAGTGGAAGTTTTTTGTTTCTATTTGGGCTAATAGCTTATTCTACTTTAGTTTTTATATTCGCTTATTACGGGGATTGTATGTGAGACAGCGTAATCCATTCCAGATCAAATTCTAAATCGAATATTCGTGCATGTAATCACTTTTTTGTCCAGTGTGTTTTATTCCTTTTTGTTGTCCAACTAAATAATTGAACTAAGAACGCGTTTTCTATCATTGGTCGTTTGTGTAGAAGTAACAACCAGGCCTATAAAGCGCATGCGTGAACTGTCGAAACTATTTTCCAGTAATGTGATTGGTCGACGAGATAAAAGCGTGAGAGTTTTGTATTAGACGGTTGAGTGGTTTAAGAGCAGCAGCATACTAGTGTTGTTTTTAGAACAGCTTTAATAAGTTTTCAAGTGTGACCACCTTAAAGCACCACGTAGACTGTTCGCCATTATGGTACGACCACACATAGAATATGGAAATGTGATCTTGCACCCAAGATTTAGGCGTGATAGGGTTGAAATAGAAAAAAAATCAGAGACGGGTCACCAAACTAATACAAGAGCTAGAGCATCTCCCATACGAAAAGTGGCCAAGAAGCCTAAGATTACCATCACTGCAACACTGTAAGAGAAGAGGGGATATGATGCAGACATAAGATCTTAAATGGACACGACGGAGTAGATAGAAAGATATTCATCGAGTTAAGTTCTTGATCAACAACCTGAAGACACAGCCAGAAGCTAGTGAAAAAAGCTAGGTTTGGAATTAGGCAGTCAGTCTTTAGCCAGAGAGTCGTAAACGACTGGAACTCGCTGCCAGCTGAAGTAATCGAAAGCCCATCACTAAATAGTTTTAAGTCTAGGTTGGACAAGTTTTGGCTTGCGGAGCAATACAATTTGCCATGATCGTTCTGATTTAAATAAAGAGTACCAGTCAAGACCGGAATAAACAATCAAGCAATGCCTCTACATTCCGTATATCCGGCATCAAGTTATCTTTTAGTTGATTGGGTGTTGGGGAGCCTGTTGAATATTGTTAGATAGACAGGCATTGTTACGCCAAGAAAGGATTTTCCGATTATCGCAAAGGAGAGCAGGAGGCAGCCATTACTCATACTGCTACTGTTAGATCTATACAGATCTAATTCTAAATAACGTTCAGGTTTTTATTATACACTATATGTTTGAACCATATAGCATACAATCAACGGTTTATGTTTTAACACCTAGTCATGTTGATCTATTGCAATCAATAGACCGATCCAGGCGAAATGCGTTGCATCGGTTACGAACTGCGGTCTCTGGTTAGAAAAAGCTATTGCCCCCCCCCCCACCCCGTTAATAATAGGGGTTGGCAACTTTTCACTAACGGTAAATACTGGAAATCTTTCAGCAAATTATTTGATATTACACGGAGACTGAGACTAGTATTTCAGTTGAACGACTGTGTCTTTCTAAAGGATTTAACGCAAAACTTATCAGGATATAACCCAATGATTAAACAGACCGATTTCCCTTCCCCCCCAGATGAATGCACCGCTAAGTCTTCATTATTCATGTTGACTCCTAGGGGATTTTTAGCATGGGTTTCAATAGATTAAATAAATTATTTTAAAATTAAACTTTTAGCTGAAAGTAAATTGATTTTAATGAAGATTTTTTTAAATATTTCATGTAAAGTTTGGGAAATATTATATTTATTTGTAGCTGAGATCCAATCATATATGTATCACCTGTATATTATTAAATAAAAAATGTAATACATTAGAGTATTAACACTCTTGACATTTACATGTAGTAAACATTGCACGAATGGCTGATTTAGAAAATAAAACAGTTCACTTTCAATACAAGATATGATGCATAAATACCAACTGATGTTACAATAATAGGAATCACCCATTGAATTATAATCTATGTGATCATTGATTTTTATCTGTTTATATCGTCAGATGGCAACGGTTCTACAAAAAAAATTGAATTTGACAGGCCGGACCATGACACTGAACGTTACTTTTTTTAGTGGCTTATATCTATTGCATGAAGTTTATGCCATTCTTATTAAAGGCAAAATTATGATCTGGAGATCACATACCCTTAATGGACTATAAATAAAATCCAAATATAGCTGGTAAATACCCTAAATACAGCTTTTCAGTAAGATATTTATCGGCCACTACACGCGTAAATCGCTATAGAACACAGTGATTTTAAGACTTCTAACCCGAGACCGTAGTGTGAAATTCAGCCGCATGGTGGCGCCATGGGTAATTTAATCGGTCTTATAAATGGTGTTAGATAATACTATTATCAGTGAGCTCCGGTGGCCTAGCGGTTAAGCACCCGGCACATGGTGCCAACGGTCGCAGGTTCGAACCCCGTAAGAGGTCGAAACTTTTCCAGGGATTAATTTCTCGGCTCACTACATCGTGGGTGGCTGACCACGTTAAATGGCGCTGCCGTCTCCACTGAATTATTTAAAATAAAGGGGGACGTTAAAAACCCCCCGAGGACGTAAAACACTCTGGCAGTGACCACCCTCAGGGTATTTCGGCTCCATCTTTCCGTACTGCTCCCCTGTGAGTGGTGGGGGAGGAGGTTTCTCAACCACTCCAACATAGAGGCTGTGCTGACTAAGCGACAGCCTGGGGATTCTCCCCGAACAACAAAACCAAACCAACTATTACCATAGTGAGCTCCGGTGGCCTAGCGGTTAAGCACCCGGCACTTGGTGCCAACGGTCGCAGGTTCGAACCCCGTAAGAGGTCGAAACTTTTCCAGGAATTAATTTCTCGGCTCACTACATCGTGGGTGGCTGACCGCGTTAAATGGCGCTGCCGTCTCCACTTAAATATTTAAAATAAAGGGGGACGTTAAAAACACCTGAGGACGTAAAACACTCTGGCAGTGACCACCCTCAGGGTATTTCGGCTCCATCTTTCCGTACTGCTCCACTATGAGTGGTGGGGAGGGTTTCTAATCGGCAAAAGGCTTGATGTTGGAGTGGTGGATTCTCCCCCACCAAAACCCAAACATTACCATAATTTAGGTGAGCAGAAATTAAATCAGGGTTCACTTATATTTTATTTAAATGAAAATATGTAATTTTTATGAATTTATGATAAAAAAATAATTAAATGGAGTTTATCACTTACTGAAGTGTGCATATTTTACAGTGAATTATCCGATATCACGACTGTTTATGAATATTGACCTCAGAGTTATGGACTATTCACCTCAGTTGCCATTTGCCTCTGTAAAAAGACTATTGTCCTTATTGTTAGCCCTAATAAAACGGACCATTTGCCCTTGTGTTATATACTATATATATATATATATATTTGTCCGTCTGAGATGACATGTGATCTGGATAGTTCATATCACAGAAATCACACAACTCTTGCTGTCCAGCCACGCGTGACACATGACCAACCATGGTCCAACATATCACCCAACATAACACCACATCTGACAAGGCCACTGCAGACTATGTCGCCGTCCTCCGTTAATTTAAGTTTGAGGTCCCAAGTATGCGCTAACAGTTTGCGTAAACGATGGTTAATAATTTTTGATCTATTGACAGTATACAAAACACCATTGGTATGAATGACGAATTATGAAAACTAAATTATTTTCTGTGTTCAAAACGTCACCTGGACTGGAAATACTACAGGGAAAGGTTCAGATTTTTAGATAGGCTTATTGGACGGTAACACCATAAATCATGATATTTTAGGCCTAAAAACCATCCTCGGCTTATACGGTAGATAATCTACTACTCTCAGAATACCCCCCTATCCAATGTTGAAACATACATGTATTGTAATGTTTTTAATACTTCATTACCCAATTGACATATCACAGTGTTAAAATGTGACTTCATTTTGCCTCGGGCAGAAAGCCAGTCTGAATTTAATCTGAAGAAGTGTCACACTTTCTCATGATCATAGTGTTATAACACATTGATACATACCTGCATGTTGGCTTAAATTATATAAAAGATTGAACCAGTACTGTGATTATTATTTTATATCCAGCCTTTAGTAATGTGTAAGGGTGGAAGGCCACAGAATTCCATATGGGAACATTTTGACATGTTGCTGTTAGAAATAAGAAATATGCAAAAAATGTGATCATCAGCAAGCTAATACTGCTGCCAGAATGCAAGTCTACTACACAAAATGTTCAATGGATTCAGTTTCATCAGCATCAATTGAGCAAATATTTTCCAACTTTGGAAATTTTCACGCTAAAGTGTGCAATCTTCTAGGCAACAGTATTCTGCTAAAGGATTCTCTGAGGCAGTGTTGAATTAGAACTATTAACTGTTCAGATAGACAATATTCACTTTGTGTGCAGAAGAATGATAAATGTCATTATTTTGCTATATTCTTAGTATTCAGGTACAAATTCATGTGTCAAATATTGAGTAGTGTGTTAATAAAATTTCATGTATGTGAAAGACACTATCACATAAATGGTGTTGAATGACATCGATTAAGACTAGTAGAATTGGCTTATAGTTACCGGGTATAATCAATACTGAATGAGTTTTATTTAATGTTTTTTACAGCATTTTACAGTTTGTTACAATATTTAACATTTTTCTACAGTTATTAACAGTTTTTTACAATGTAATGTAAGATGCAAAAACGCATAAATTCATCCGCCGTCTCTTCTGTTTGCCCTTCCTCACCAGCAGAACAAATACAACGAGTATTTGCAACAATCATTGACCTTGACAACCTTGCTGTCCCAATACCCTCACTCACTGTGCCATCTGCTTGACTACATCTTGAACACATGGGTACCCAGCACCATGCTGGTCTGTATTTAACCGCAGCATCCAGGGTTGGCACCGTCGACTGAACTAAAATTCCACCGACGCAACTTGGCATTCTATCAGCTAGTCCACTTGCTCCTTCAGGAGGTAACTTTTGTTTTCTGACTAGTTGGTAATACATTGTATTTGATCTGTTTGATACTAACTTGTATTTTAGCTAACTCAGGGGTGACTAAAACCGATGGAGATGGTTTCTGAAGGCGAATATCAAATGGGGCGAAATTAACTGCAAGGCGAATGAAATCAAGGGCAAATAGTCTAGTTCCCGCAGCATCAGACGATCAGTTTATGAACAGTTACAGTGATGATGATAATGATTGTTGTTTTACGGCTACTTTTGTGCACATGACTGGCAAAATGGGCCGAGTCACCTCCAAAGGTAATGACGCGAAGCCAAAGATGAAACACCCTTTAGATATAGACGAACAGTAGTTCAGCTGTCTATGAACTGCATCAAATCTTCTTGAATGTTGTAGTTTTATGAATAGGACCATTTCATGTTCAAGAATCATTCATGAACTCAATACTCATTTAAATATTCATGAACAGTTCATGAACTTTTCACGAATAGGACCATTTCATGTTCAAGAACCATTCATGGACTTTTCATGTGTTGTTCATGAATTCTTTGCATGAACTGTTCTTGCACAATTCATGAACAGTTCATGATCTTTTCACCATCTCTAACGATGACCTATGTGTCTACGTGAAAAGACTTGATAGTTCCAACAAAAGTCAATAATTACTTACGACTTCTTGTCAGTTGAAAGAAGGATCAAATCTGATTCAGCTAGATCAATATTATGATCAAATCTGATTCACCTTGATCATAAATCAGATCTGTATACAGACTGCTAATTAACATATTTTCTTTCATTAAATTGTTATTATATATGCTCATCTTTAAGACAACATTATATATTAGTTTAATTATGTTAATAAAATTATTTCTGAGGAATCAAACTTTTGTGTCCAACTGTAATTGTCCGGAATTTCTCGTATTAGTCAATTGTCCAAGTGTAATTGTCCGAAATTCTTGTATTAGTCAAGTGTCCAACTGTAATTGTCTCAAACTATAATTTACAAAGGTAAATCTTATATTAAAAACCCCATTTCATCGGCCATGTATGAGTTATTGTTATTGTTGTTGAGTTTATGATTTAACCTCAGCTTTGAGCACACAATGGAATATAAAATGAAGTGACAATTTCAACATAATCCCACAAATACAGGTATGAGGTGGATTCAAACCTATAGCCTGTAGTTTTGTGCTCTAATCATTGTGTTATCCACCAGTTCCCTAGGTTTGATATGTAAGTTTCTGATGTAGAACATTTTATTGTCTAATAGACGTCCCATAACTTTCTTTATCATTTATATACGCTAACTACTGTCATACAGGAACACCCTTAAAGCACCAGTGAGTGTGTTATGTCTTTATACTCAGAGGAGGCATCAATTATAAACAGACGATGACATCAAGTATCTCAGTAAGAAACTGTCACTATCAATCAACATTAACTAACTGTCATATGATTGATGTCTCTGTTATCTAGAGATCATCACTGACATCATCAATATCAGTGATTGATTTAAATAATATAATGTTCCCACTAACAGTAACCCCCAAATAATATAATGTCCCCCTGAAAGTAACTCCTAAATATATTAATGTCCCCCTGACAGTAACCCCTAAATAAATAAATGTCCCCCTGACAGTAACCCCTAAATAAATTAATGTCCCCCTGAGAGTAACCCCTAAATAATAAATGTCCCTGACAGTAACCCCTAAATAAATTAATGTCCCCCTGACAGTAACCCCTAAATAAATTAATGTCCCCCTGACAGTAACCCCTAAATAAATTAATGTCCCTCGGAGAGTAACCCCTAAATAATAAAATGTCCCTCTGACAGTAACCCCTAAATAAATTAATGTCCCCCTGACAGTAACCCCTAAATAAATTAATGTCCCCCTGACAGTAACCCCTAAATAAATTAATGTCCCCCTGAGAGTAACCCCTAAATAAATTAATGTCCCCCTGACAGTAACCCCTAAATAATAAAAGTCCCTCTGACAGTAACCCCTAAATAAATTAATGTCCCCCTATACAGTAATATGGTGATAAACGTGATGGGCTCGCGCTCGCTCCCTACACACATACACACACACACACACAATGAATGAAACATTTCCTTCTCATTGGAGTAAGTGGAACAAATATATTGCTGATATTAAGGTCAAAATGTTCTAAAATTAAATGACGATAAACACAATATTATTTATTTGTAAAATCTTTTCAAATATCAACATT
The DNA here is from genome assembly GCA_025642065.1 of Paralvinella palmiformis. Lineage (NCBI taxonomy): Eukaryota > Metazoa > Annelida > Polychaeta > Terebellida > Alvinellidae > Paralvinella > Paralvinella palmiformis. Next base: position 156,210 of record JAODUP010000222.1, read on the forward strand.
ATAGATCAGTGACTATTTAATACTCGTAATAAATCATTAAAAAATCTAGGCCAGGAAATGATTAATATGATCTAATACCTGACTTTGATTTTCTGAACTATCAAATACCATCTTCAGAACATCCGCTATCTAAACTATTGTTAACACAAGAAACACTTGTAACAATAGTAAATTGTTGGTCATTTGAGAATTGTAAAAAAATATATTTGATCCAGACGGAGATAATTACAAATACCTGATTCTCATATAGATTAAAAGTGAGTCATCATTTGAACATTTTATGCGTTCAAGGTTGTTTTCATTATATTAATGTGATCTTTAAGTATTGAATTGTGAGACCACTTTACAATGCCTTTTAATAGTGTGGCCACATCTGAAGGGTGTTTTATCTTCAACTTCACTTGACCTATTTATCCTACACGTGCACAAAAATGGCCGTGAAACAGCAATATTTTCCTGTTACTAAAGGTACTTTATTAAATCTGCAGTATTACTATTTTACGTGTTACATGTTGTGTGAATATTAGATAAAGACAACACATAGTTTGTGTTATATTTTGGGCAGCCAAAGGGATACTCTGTGTAGTTTTAGTTGATTGCCCGATCTAGTGTTGTCATGTTTTTCATATCACCATGACAGCTCAATTATTCTGTGCAGATCCACTCTCTGTTGTTTGGTATAAGAATTATTTCTGTGATTTGGTGGCTCAGTGGTTAGTGTAACAGACAAGATTCCTACCAACTTATTGTTTGACCTGACCAATAAGAACTCAGTACAGTGTGGACCTGTTATAATGTAATTAGTATGCTACAATATGATTGTGCGGTACGAGATGTTTTCTGTTTTTCTTTTCTAAATAATAATGTTTTCTTCAACATTTTTCGTTACTGTAGAAAAAGAAATGACTGCCGTTGACTCTCTCTTTGTCTGTCTTTCTCTGTCACACACGCGCGCGCGCGCACGCACACACACACACACACACCGAGAGAGAGAGAGTTAGAAGACATCTAACCCTAGTCAAGGCCTGTTAGGATTAGTTTCTGTGTGTTATGTATATATCTTTAATATATTTGATGTTTTAATAAGAAATAATAGTTTTTATGATTAACTGAATCATTCTAGACCATGATATTCATAGGCCATTGAAGAAGTGTACATGAATAGTTTGAACCTAGTCTGACACCGATAGCACTTAATCGTTCACAAGGTGATTAATAAAAAAAAATATCAATCGGGAACTCTGCTATTTTAGACTCATGAGCCAACTGTCTAGATTTGCTTCTGAAGTACACCTTTCTGGCTCTCCAGCTATATTGATGAGCTTGGTAGTGTCGGTAATGTGGCACAGATATGACATAACACCTGTGCTACCATTCTTCGGGTGTGCTGTGTGTAGATGTTCTCTTTTGTTGGGGGTATTCTGTTCATCTTGATTCGGTGTTAGTAACTAACAAGGAAACTAGAGCTAACGAAGCGTGGACAGATTTAGAGTTGGCTTAGGTACGAGATGATTTTCGGGGTAACGAAACGGTTAATATAATAATCCTGGTCACCAAAGGTGGTTGTACAATATTTAGAACTGTCGTTTTTTATAGTTATACATACATATTAATTTTTAATTTGTTTCTGTATATCTTTTGGTATATTATAACAAATCTAAAACGGACGGATTTGAATCTTGATGGTGTACTATTTTCCAACATATTGCGTCGATCTCGGAAATGGTAGTGTGCTCTGTTAGGAGACATCATTATTTTCCGATGTGGGTAGTACTTGTAATTTTTTTTAACAAAACAACTTATGAGTAGAAGCCATTCAACTACACAACAGTTATACCCCGAAAATACGATGTACACCAATTAGAAATGTGAACATTTAATATAATTTAACAGTGAAAAAAATGAGATTTTCTAACAGATTTAAACTTTTAAATAGATCACCTACTTCAAATATCCTTTTATCACTTGTTCCTCAAAATATCGGTTGCTACAGTAAATATACAATGGCCAATAGGACCTTTGATGATGTCTTCAAAGTTATATGTTATTTAATATTAGATCGTCAGGATCTGACTGCTTGTGTGTTATTTATAACACCAATTTTGAAATAAATCATACTTCCTCATAAAGGCAGTTCCGGTGTAAATGTCGATATTATTAAAGACAATAAAGATATAGATCTTTCATTACAATGAACTAAAAACATAAATGGTCTAAGAAACGTAATGCAATTTGATTGTAAATACTAAATACATCCGGGATACGACAAACCCAAAGGTGGTACTACTTTGAACGCGCAGCCGTCTGAGAGTGAGATGAAATGATCAGCCATGGCTACTAATATTATTTGGTGAAATATTGTACAAAGCTGTGTTTCTCGGTATTAACACTCGTCCAGGTTTTATCTTTCAGGATTGACGTATTCATGAGCCAGATCATCGCTTCTTATTAAATGTTCCACGCTAAACAAATATTTGATATATTTGACTGTTTCTTTTTATTTCCAGGTATTGTTGATGCTACAGAACATCTTCCTCACGTGGTACATGTCCTACAGTCGTTTGACTGTCCACATACTGAGCATCCAATCATAGTAGATGTTGTCTGTAACTATGGTTACACATGGATTAAAGTGGTTGCTAGGAAACCAGAGGCGCTACATCGTGCGTGGGCAGGTTTGTGTCTGGTAGTGTGTGGGTGTGTCCCTGTGTGTATGGTAAGTGTGATATAACACACACACACACACACACACACACACACCTATAAATGGGCTGTCCATGGTTCTTCAGTTAAGAATCCATTGACAATGGATATTCGTGTGTGTGTGTGTGTGTGAGTGTGTGCGATGCAATATTTTTCATCTTCATAATCCCCCCCCCCCCCCGTCATATTAAGACGACTAACAGACTCTGCAGTGTGTACTATGCGACAACATTTATATTTGTCATGTTCTAGTTGACTTAAAACAGAATATTAAAGCTTCACAAAAGGCTCTGTTCTGATGGTAATCCCATTGAAACACGTTTTTATTAGCAAGAGATATATAGTACATGTCGGTGAGACCGAGTACTTGAGAACACAGCGTCTCACACACACACTCTCTCTCTCTCTGTGGGGGGGGGTCCCGTCATAAATCCCCCACCTTGTTAATGGTCCCAATTTACATGAGTCGGTTAGGAAAATTAAGTGTCTTCCTTGGGAGTGGCCGCGTCGCGTAGATGTATGAGTTGTCATTGTTATGGCCAGAGTGTGGCTGTCAGTTGGCTCGAATATAAATCAGCGTTTTGGTTTCAAGTAGCGGGTCAAACAAACGTCGCAAGGTTCACGTCCAAGATAGGTGCTTAATATGGCTCAGGCACACAAAAGAGCCATGTATTATAAATGTCTGAATGATAGCAATGTTGTGGTTGTTGTCGTTGTTGTTATTGTAGTTGCTCATAGTAGTGTTGGTGGTGGTGATATGTGCTTCAGTTATCTCAAGTCTGTAAAACTGTTTGTTTATTATGATTTTATTCACAGGTTTATAACATCTGTTGAAACCTCGGTTGATTTTTAGCATTAATACAAGTCTCTATACAGCTTCTTCTGTTTCCTTGCACTTAAATTTGTTACTAGCGCATAACACAGACGTTAAAACTATTTATTTAAACTAAGTAGTTATATCTGTATAGTGTTTCAGCCATCAATAAAACGCTTTGGTCTAATCACTTTTAATCCCCGGTGAACACACAAATACAAACGTGTGCGTGCGTATGTGTGTACAAGAATGTTGACATATCATATGCGATATTGTCGACTGCCTCAATCCACTAATTTACGGTTTAATCAACTTGTCCCGTTACACGCAATTAAACGTCTGCGTCCATAGTCACGTGATAGTAGGTCACGTGATAGTAGGTAAATAAACTCGACGTGCATTAGAATGGATGTTCACTGAATAATCTTATCAATCTTGGATTACTTTCTAAACAAAGATGGTCACAACTGATATGTCTTTATTAACAACATTCATAATAAAATGGTATACATATGCTCAGTGTAAATGTGATGTGACCAGAAACGATTTTAAATATGAGAGCAATTAGCAAGTTAATGTTAAAATAATCAAGAGTTGGATGAAGACATTAACATTTAAATGTGTTTTTTAAATCATTGTCATTATTCTATCTGACTGATATTGTATAATTAAGTTTCTTTCCATTATTTCTATTATAGTATCGGTATACAGACATATCAGTATTCTGTACCGTGAACTTTCCCCTTTCCGTCGGTGGTGTAGTTTTATGTTTTTGTCGAAGACAAAACTGTCTTCTCTTTAAGGATTTCAAGGGAATTCTTTTTTCAATAAACTAAATAAATTACATATTTTATTTGTCTTATATTCAAACTTTCGTAGCTTTTATATAACTTATATAACACAATTTAATTGATAAAATGTAATATATATATATATATATATAGAGAGAGAGAGAGAGAGAGCTAGCTAGCATGTTAAATACATTAAATGCTGTTATATTGGACACGTTATGATAGTTGTTAATTTAGCATAACGTTATCGTATCGATTTTCATTCAATACGAACTATTGACCTGGTTAATGGTCAACGGGATGTTCTTTCTATGGCAGTGACTATGTAACTGGGTAAGTGAGAATGGATGGCAATGGCTGAGTGGGGTTTTATCAAACATCACTGGTAAAATGTTGATCAAGCATCACTTTTGTTGACCTTGTAGAAGATGGCATTGAGAATTATTTCTCTAACCTCAATAAATACCAAATAAATACTAAAATGGTTATTGATAATTACTGTTGGTATTTAAAACAAAATTAATGTCCACAGTTGTTTTTGGTGAGGTTCTCACTAATAGTGTATGATCATGATAATGATGGAACTGAGCACTACAGTTTATTGTTTTTAGTAAATTTTTTGCTCTCTTTGAGTTTTGAAGTTTAAAATTATTTTATTTGCAGTAAGAGCTTAAACATAATTTGATTGGTTCCTGAATTACATGAAATATTTATTGCCAATGTCCCAGTATGTTTTATTTTATTCTGCGAATTATGTTTATATAATCTGATAGCTGAAACCTTTTCTAATAATACACTCACGAATCAGTAATAAATATGCATGTTTCCAGTGGGCGCCTCTGTGGTCTAGCGGTAGCGTGTTCGACCACATATCACTACCACCCGGGTTCGAATCTCGGAGTGGGCATATCTGAAAAAGCTGTTTCGTCTTTGATTTCACCTCATTACCTTTGGAGGTCGCTCGGCCCATTTAGCCTACAATGTGCACAAAGGTGACCGTAAAACATCAATCAGTCATCATCATCATGCATGTTTCCAGTGACTGTTCAATGTGTCTTATAGCAGGATGTTTTTTTAATGGGGAGCGTCATTTTCACATCAAATGATAATACCTGTTGAAACTATTAAAATCTAATATTGTGTCTAATATAAATGATCAATATGTATATGGTATCACACACAAACATTCTCTCATGTGCACACACAAACATTCGTGTACACACACACACACACACATGGCGAGTACCAAGTTATATAAAGAATGTGTGGTTTTGAGGAAAGGTTTCCTTCTCCAGAAACTACATGCATGTGTGTGCACTGTCATGGTGTCCTCACCTGAATGCTTTATAAATAAGTCTCTCTCTCTCTCTCTCTCTGTGCGTGTGTGGGTGTGATTGGGCGTTTTTTAATTTGATAACAATTATACTATATGATATATTACAATAGGCTGTAATCAGTTTGGTGAGAAGTCTCTAACGGAACAAGCCAGTTTGTACCAAGCATGTGCTGCCCTCTATACCATATCATTCCGAGTTCCGGATGTGCTGTTTATTTTCATCAATGGCGTACCATCAGTTGTAGCCACTGAATTAGGACATTTGGGAGTGCTGGTGTTTGGTGAACGCCTGTCAGAGAATATAATGATGATATCAACCGGACATGATGATGATGATGATGATGATGATAGTAGTGTTGGTGATAAAGATATTAGAAGTAGCAGTAGTCAGTCAGGTGTGGCAGAGATTGATACCAGAATCTCGCCGTCGGCATATGACGACCTGTCCAGACATGTGATGATGAATGTGTCATCCGATGAATGTCACATCTCCAAATCCGTCCCCAGTTCCATCTCATACAAAGGACTCAATCTGTTTGGTATTGACCTGCTGTTTGAAGACGTCCCACACATCAGACGCGTTAATCTCGACATTACTACGCTGATAGCATTCGTCTCCAATCTGTGTCATGGCGGATCTGATTATGTCTTCAAAGAGCCCGTATTGACACAACAAGCAGAATGGGAGAGAACGTCGCCTCTTCTACCGAAACTAGAAACCTTCATCAAAGGTAAGTAAAAATCGTCGGCATCTTCAGGTAACTGAGTGGTGGTAGTCATTATGTGGGGAAGGTCATGTCTCAAATCTTGACAATGACTCTATAGGTGGAGGTTTGGGAAGGTTTTTGTCAACTCAAACAGCAATCGATGTTTCTCGACAAGTTTACTGTCTAATCAAAATTGTAGATTATTTGGTATTAATAATCGTAGTACAGCATTCCATGATCATCCATAGATGGATCACCTTCATTTGATATACTGATGGAAGTAAAACACCCGATAACCTGTCATAATTATCAATAGTATTAATATTATTGCTATAAGTTTGTTATCAGTTACAATGATTAAGGTATATTATGTTTTATAAATAGTAAGAATGGCTTAAATATTTGCTGATATTTTATTAAAGAAAAGAAAGGTTCTATGCAAAAATTGTATCAACCAAAATATTGTTTTCCTATTTGAAGCTAGACAACTATTTGATTTACATAATATTAGTGAATAATAATTTAATATTTGGAAAATACATTGAAAATCAAAGGATTGTGTTTCTTGTCGGTGGATATACTCCATCTTGAAAGTTCACAATAATCAATCACGATAGGGAAAAGCTTTGATTTATGCCTGCTTCAACCAAAACACGTAAAGACTTTAATCTTCATTTATGATGAGTAGTAATTGGGGGATGAATTGGTCATATGTATGTGTGTATTTATGTATGTATGTATGTATGTATGTATGTATATATATATATATATATATATATATATATAGTGTGTGTGTGTGTGTGTGTGTGTAGGTAGGTAGGTACAGGTAAAGCTCTTTATAATACGATTAGCTACATCGCGGTTTTCTATACAAAACAACGACCCGTATACTCCCCCCCCTCGTGTTTAAATTCTTCTCTGTAATCAACCTTAGAATACCAGATACAAAATAGTGATATAAGCCACTAATAGTGGGTATATTGTCTCAATGATGCGCCGAACAGATAATTTATAATCTCATGTTAACGGATACAGTACCACAATAAGATGTTTCTCTTACACAGGATACATTTGAACATATTAATCGTTATTAGTATTTGCTATATGATGTTATTATTTTAGTTAACATCTTGTAATTTAGGACATTAAGTAGATCGTCTAACGTGGACCTTTTTACTGATTAAAACGTTGTTTAGTATCAGAATATATTTAGTATCATAATATGTTTAGTGCCAGGATATGTTTAGTATCAAAATATATTAAGCATCATAACATGTTTAGTGTCAGAATATGTTTAGTATCAGAATATGTTTAGCGTTAGAATATGTTTAGTATCAGAATATATTTCAGTGAAGCCGTATATAGAGTGAAGTAGCATGGAACAAGAAGTGTGATTGTTTGTAAGTTTACGTTTTGGGGGATTGACAGAACTAAATCGATGTACAAGTTCTTGTAGCAGTTTTATTTTTATTGAATATAACGTAGAATTATTTTGACTAATAGGTAATATTATTTTTATGGGGAAAGTTAACGGTTTAATTTTGCCTTAAAAATTGCGTGTTACTGGGGGGAAAAAACCATCATCAAGTTGGGAACTGTAATAGACATGTTATCAATACCTGAAACATATTGCGATTACAAAATTGGTAAAGGAATGTTTATGTCATGTGGTTCAGCGAGATGTTCGCTAGATGGCGCAGTCGTCCCGGAAATTGTCCATTGATCGATCTGTGATATGATCATGAAACAAGTATAACACACGAAAGTGCGAGCACCTATTTCCAGTGTAGTCCCTTTTTATTGGGTGGTTGCTAATATCTCCTCACCCAGCACTCACAGTAGAGCAGCACGGAAAGGGGGAGCCGAAATACCCCGAGGATGGTCACTACTAGAGTGTAGTACGTCCTCGGGGGGGTCTTGACATCGGTTACGAGTCGTTTCACCACCACTACCAGTTCGTCGCCAATAAATAAAGTCGTTTCGTCGCCAACCATTGACCTAAATATAAAACTAGACCGAGCAGTCAGTCGCGTTTGAATTGGCCGCCATGACCAAACAGTTTTGAACCTACGAATGCGGACATTTATTGTGATGTGTGCATTATAATTTGGTGTGTGCAGACAATCTGTATTATTCCTCTCCTGTTATATGCCATGAAATATGTAATAGTCGTTTTTTTCAGGTCCGTAGATCTAGTTTAATTGGGATCAAACGCCAGAGATAGGCCGGGGGTTGTCGTACAGGCTAAATATAATAACAGTTAAGCTTAATTTCCTGCAAAAAAACCCCGCTTTAACAACTATTTTAAATGTGTTCCTTATACTTACCGATGAAAAGACATCCCGTTTGTATTACTTCCTTCCACTTCGGTTTATGCAACCATCGATACAACAATAATTCACCACGTTTATAAACCTGATATTTGCAGTCTGCGTTCCTATTTCCTCGACCGGAAGTTGGGACCTGTTTGCCATCAAATCGGCGGCCGTGTTCGGTCTAGTTTTCTTTTAGGTCAATGTCGCCAAACAAAAATCGTACCAGCGATAAGTAATAGATATGTAACCATCAATTGACAGAAAGTAGGACGAGAACGCACAACTGAATAAAATAGTTTAATAAAGGAAGTGTAGGTAAAAATTACATAGATTGGCCATAGACAGCATATAATAAATTGACACAAATAAGAAAAACGCACATTAAGCTAAATGATATAATTTAAAAGAAAAAATTAACAACATATATTCAAAAGTACTCATTATATTCATACGTGCACGCCGTTTCAACAACTCCTTAACCGACATATCTCCTGCTGTCAACTCGGACCCTCATTTAGTGATAATTTCCCTTGATGTGTTGATATCACAAGGCCACACCATTGGAAATGATCGAATTATACTTGGGTACTGACGTAGATGGCCTCTGTGTGTAGTAATTGGATGAATTTATACAGATTTAGAAACTGTTGGCTCTTGGCGCCATTATTCAGCCTCTTGTTCCTTCCTTCGACATCGTTGTTTGTTCGAATTCGCTGCTAAAAATGGACCATCCACTGTCGTTTGAAGTATGTCAGCAGGTGACTGGGTCCTGAAGACAGCGCCGTAATGAGCCTTTACCTTCCCAGACATTACAATGAACACGAGAGGGACTTGCTTCATATTTTCTCCCGATCTCACAAAAGTGTGAATCGAAAATAATTAGGTGAAAGGCGTTTGAACCAGAGGAAAGGTTCCATCAACATACCAAAACTTGGTAGTTCTATGTTTTGATAAATTATGAAAAAGTAATTGAAGCACGAAACTGTTGGTCAAAATTAGCTTGAATGTGATTATATTATTTTATATATATATATATATATATATATATATATATATACTTTATTACCATATAATATGTATTAACATTATAACCCTGGACAAATTTTGACCTTTTGATGGGATTGAACCTGTGAACCTTGACGGTCAAAGCAAATCCAACCTTTAGTACAAAATGTAACGTCCTTAACCCACTAGACCACTGGAGTTGAATTGTATCAGGACGTAAACGAAGAAACTATTGTTCCATACAAAAATGACTAATATAAACAGTACTGATTGAAAGAGTTATTACCAGATATTGATATTTTGTTAATGTCAAAATTAATATTTTCATATTTGTTCATACGGTAGTCAAGCTAACAGGTACAAAATATCAAATCACTTAGTACATTCCTAAATTATACTGATAATTAATAATGTTGTAATATCTGCTGAATATTATTAGCTTATGACATCAATTTACACAGGTTCCATTTAAGATTGCTGTATACACGCAGTAGGTGAGAAGGTGGTGTGTAATTTGTCAGGAGTCAAATATTCCCAATCTTCAAAAACGTGTGTATATTGTTGTTGTTTTCTCTATGTTTAGCATTGATATTATTCCCGTATATCTTAACCGACAGGGACCAGCTTCATTTGGGTACACGTAACTCGTGTCTTATTCTACAGTAAACGAACCGGGGAACACAATGGATGATCGATGTTTGTCAACAGACTGTACATACGACGATACTAACATACTACCTTATTGGGGGGGGGTGACTGATAATTGATCACAACGAATGAAATCAGATTACTGCTATTAAGCCATAATATGTCGAATAAATAAACGAGATCAATTACTGGCCAAGTAAACAGAAAGTAAACAGTTTACGAATTTATTTTAGTATATTATCACAGCTGTTTTAAACAGCGGAAAGGGCGTAGTGGTCCTTTAGCCTTACGCAAGACTATCTCAGTGAAGTTAAACAAACAACCATCAGTAAATATTAAAGGGAAGGCCTTAATTACTACATAACATTAAAAATTGTCATCTTCAAAAACGTACAATGCCGTTGATAATTATAATATTTAATTTTGTTTGCGTTTCTTTATTTGATGTTGATTGGACAAGAATCTATGCAAAATCTGCTGAAATCTTGATTGATAAATAAACACTTCATAATCCCACAAAAAATGCATTTATCTTATGGATACAAGAAAAACTGAAATCTGTCAATTTACAATTAGACAAATTATCACCTGAGAAATACCGACCGCAAAATGATAACAATAGACTACTTAATATGCTGATCATCATCATCGTGATGCTAATTCCGAGATTTGTATGTGTGTGTGTTTGAATCAAGATGCAAGGACTAGGTTTTTTAAATTATCATATAGACAGAAAACGACTTATTTTTATTCTTTCTTAGTTCAGGAAAATATAATATTAAGGCTCAAACTGGTGTGATATCCGTGTGGCCAAATTGTATGTTCTTGGTACAAATTAATATAATCTTGGGACGATCTACTATGGTGCGATCTGTTTTCGATAAAAACAACTTTTTAAGTATTTTAACCACCTGGTCTGGGGTCATAACGTGGTCTGAATTAATCTGATCATGTGATCAGCAATTTAGGCCCTCAAACGTCGCATTTACACGGACGTATACTTATTTATGTATATATCTAGACATATGTTGTGTTATGTTGAATATAGTATATTTTCTATATGTTATATAACGAAATAGACACTCACCTTAGCTTTAGGCTTACAGCTACTAATGGCATTGATTAAAATAATCAAATATTATTACTGTTGTAATATATTTTATTTCCAGATAAGGAGCTGTTTGTCTGTAAAGCAGCTCTATCAGACTTCCACTCTATCTTACAGACAGTTGGTGGACCTCAGGAGAAAATAAGAGCTCAAGACTTTCTGAAAACGGTCAAGGTCACAGATGATGCTCTTTCAGATAGAGCAAAATTGCTACAGCTTAGCCACAAAGTCAAACAAAGGGCAAAGGTTAGCCAAGAATTTAATAGTTCTAAGAATCACACACACACACAGAGAGAGAGAGAGAGAGCAAGAGAGAGTTTAGCCTAAAATTGGGGTCTATTTTGATTTGATATGATTTTTTTTATGAACTGTATTATCAGGAAACTCCTTTGACATGGATGAGAAACAGGAGCATAATAAAAGATTTATCTGTCATCATTGTGTGGAGTACCTAATATTTGATAAATATGGCTCAACTCTGCCACTCACAGATGAGAAATAAAAAGAAATGGATCCCAAATTACTACCTTCTGTGGGAACGTGAGCTCTACAAGAGTTGTATATAACTTCAGGGTCTCACCGCCGTTCTATGTTTACATGGGGGAGGTTTGACAGAACAATATTTTATAGAGTTGTGAGCCAAAAAATTACTTCTTGAATTTGTTTGTGAACAAAGATAAACAAAACCTCTTTAAACTTGGCCTCTTCATTTTAGTTAAAGTCCCAGTGTTAGCTGTCACTCTGTAATATTTTTATTCTAATCATTTAATGTCCATACAGAGTAGCTCATTAAAGGATATCTCTAAAGACTAACAAATGTCAAGGTTTAATCTGACTGACTTATTTACTGACTCACACAACTTGACGTGGTATATGTCTTAACTGTCAACAATTATATCTCACAAATCTTCCGACAGTTATTTGATAATATTATTTCAGCATGCACTTATATATAATTATTTAACCAGGTGTGTGATAATTCTTTTGATGTTTTGCAGATAATATTTGGTACTGGTGACAAGTTACAAGCCATCACCATGTCAGCAAATTCAGGTTTCATTCGAGCAGCAGCCAACCAGGTAAATATTTTAATACGGTATTAATACATAAGTGATTTTAATACATAAGAGTCGTTATCCCATCAGTTGTGATACAGGGTTCGCACAGGCCCTTGAAAACCTGGAAAGTCCTGGAATTTGAAAACTTGGATTCCAGGCCTGGAAAGTCCTGGAATTTTTGTAGAGGTTCATGAAAGTCCTGGAATTTGGACATATAGATCTATATTTCTAATCATAAGCATACATGAATTCAGTCATTACACTTCTTCCAAAATATGGGTTTATTTTTTGCCCGTTAAGAGTTCATGAATTCATTGAAAAGGTCCTTGAATTTGACATTGGAAGGCCCTGGAAAGTCCTGGAATCTGAGATGTCAAAATGTGTATGAACCGTGTGATAATATTTTCATCATTAATTTTAATATTATTGTCATATTTATTATTTACTGCAGGTTTAATTTAGTTTTATATGATGGACATAATTTTGTGATACAGGTTATGTGTATCAACTCACATGTTATTTTAGAAAGAAGTAATTTTTGTTATATCTGGTTTTGTTTTCAACAATAAACTCTTTATGTATCCACATGAAGTAAACTTTATATAAAATGTTAACTTTTTAATGTTGTTGCTAAATAATGCTAAACCTTTTAGAGTTGAATGACTGAAGAAACATAATATGTAAATAATTTAAATCAGAGTCATATGATAGAGAACATATTTTAAAGTTCTATTATATTTCCTATGTGTTTATTTTTATTTATTGTAATTTGCTGTATATTTTAATAATTATAATTTTGTCAAAATATTTTGTAACTATCCAAAAATAAAAAATTAAATTTTGACACCAGATTTATTTACAGGGTTCCGGTGCATCCTGGAAAACCTGGAAAATAACAAATTCATTTTTCAGGTCCTGGAATTGTCCTTGAATTTGACATAATCAGGAAGTGTCCCAGAAAAAATAGTGCGTGTGAAAAAAATTATCTTAGAACAAAAAAACCCATAAATAAATATTATGCCTGAAGAAGAAAATTTTGATTGGAAAAATAAAAGAGTAACATTACATGGTCTTGATATCCCATGTTAGGTAAAATTTAAATAAAAATCGGTGGATCAGACAGCTAGAAGGGGTGAGGAGAAGGCTGTACCAGAAAAATGTCAATAATTGATTATACATAGAACAAATAGGATATACTTTTTCGCCCATTTCTGATTTATTACCTTTAAATCTTGTATACTTTGTCCTGGACAATAATATTCCCTTGGCTGTGGGAACCATAATTTAGTGATATTGAACAGCTAAAAGTTTCTAGATGTAGAATGTTGAGCTTGGATTCTAATAGTAAACCTTGAAACACAGCTTTCACACAGTGAATAAACAGTTAATTATGGTGGATCTTAATTATTTATACAATGTTCTGTTTATAAATACAACTCAGCATTTTTCAAGTTGTACAACAACATTTGATTTTGTTCTATGATTACTGTATTATAATTTTTAAACAAAGACATACTCAATTCTGATCAGTTTGATGTTGTCATGTGTTTATTTTTGTCAGCGTCTAGGCAACAGTTTCCTAAATAGTTTTATTACTGGACACGTTATCCACAAGAGAACAGTCCTAAATTATTTCTATCCAATATAGATCAATGTCTTCAGTAAATCTAGAAAGAAAAATAAAGGCAAAGACTATTCTTCAATTAATTTTTAATATTAATAAAATCTTCTTTTATTATATACACATATTTTATATATATATTCCCAATGCGCACCTCCAGGTTCAAATCTGACCCATACCTGTGTATGTGTGGGGGGGGAGAGGGGTGTTTCTCTAAGAAGCCACCTCTGAAGTACATGTTCTAGTTGTAACCAAAACTAAACAAACTTACTCACTCATTCAGATACTCATATTCCAAATGTGACCGACACTGTGAATCACACACCCTTTGTCAGGACTAATGAGTTTACCTATCTTTTGATAGGAGTGAGGGATTTATGTATTGTTTGCATATTAAGATGTTTACACAGCCTTTGATAGCACTTAAGAGTTTACACACCCTTTGATTGGTCTTAGGAGATTTCACACCCCCCAGAAGGTATATGAGTTGACACACCCTTTTTCTAAAACCAAGGAGTTTACATACCTGATACCATTTAACATGTCTTAGTAGTTTTGATTGGCCTTAAAAGGGTACCCCCCCCCCTTTGATAGGTTTTTTTCTATTAATATTGTGTATCTTCTATATATTATACTAATATCAACTCTCTTGGGATATATTTGACTAGCTTCTAATTAATATATATATATATATATATATATATATATATATATATAATCCATGGTAATCCATGTTATCTAATCCAGTGATTATTTATCGCTCAAATAACATGTAGATCAGATTACAGACCAGTTGGTATTTATGAAATTTAAACCCAAATCCTTTTAATTTCTCTCCCTTATCACAGCTTGGAGCTACCATAACTAACTGTAATATTGTTTTAGTTTTTATCAATATAGTGTCACTGTTCTATAATTATATAATTTGATATTGAGCTAAAACACAATGTCTGTGTATTGTGTCTGTGTATTGTGTATTGTGTCTGTGTATTATGTATTGTGTCTGTGTATTGTGCATTGATATTTTTCATTATAATAATATCTTTTGTTTATAAGACCACCTATCATCAGATGTTAATATTATTATCTAATGATTGCATCATCAGAGGATTGTGCTTCAAAACTCTAGGTTCTGGGTTCTAATCTAGCTCCTATAGCAGTGTTTGTGTGACATTTCTCTAGACAATTGCCCCTCAGTCATATGTCCCGCGTGTGACCAGCGCCGAAGCTAAACATTTAAACTCAACATAAGACATGTGTAACTAAATTTTAAAATTTTTCAAGTAAACAATTATTTGAATTATTATGAATTAATTTTCTTTTTCTTTGTATAAGCCATTTTGTTACTTCATATATGTAATCCCTTCTTCGTTATTGTTTCGTATCTAGGGAATGACATTTGCTGTGTTTCTACACGAGCCTCGAGCATTGACAGAACAAAAAGAGAAGTCATGCAGTGACTGACATGGAGTAAGACTCCATTGCTGTATTACTCAGAGTGACTCAGTCGGAGAGTTAGTATTTAGTGTGTGTTGGAGCCTCACCATCTGCTAGTGTTGTTGGATGATGCTTTTTAATTTTTCTCTCCCTGGTTCAATATACCAAATCAATTGATTCACTTAATTATTGTTGCACATCTCTCTAAACTAGATTATCACTTCGTGGTGTCACATTTATTATTGTGATCAAAGTTCAATGACTCCACAAATATCTATTTTATCTATATATTACTGATGGATTGTTTATAAGTTATCATTCTCTTAGAAATATGCCAGCTTTAGAATACGTACACGCACACGCACGCACACGCACACACACACAAACACACACACACACCACAAATCATAACACTTTCGTTGTTATGGTGACTAAGTCAAATTCCACACCGATGAAAATATAAAGATCTGTTTCTTACATATCAGTAATAACTTTAAGGATTACAAAACTGAACTTTATTAAAATTAATATTATTCTTCATTACGGTGTTAATCAGGCCGTTATTAGATATTTATCTACATGTTGCTTTTTTCTCTTAAATGTTGCCATTCACCAGAAAATAAATGTTTATAGTAAATATAGATAATTAATGTTTGTACTTTGATTGGGCCATTTATGAGAAAGGCCACATTTTTATGCCATTCAGTGTTTAATTAACTAAAATCAAGTCGATTCTTTATAATTATTTACAGTTCGTTTAATAAAATAGCATTCATAATCGTACAGATATTTCTTCCTGTCATTCTGGTTATAAACATTTATAGTATTCGTAGTATTTCGTGTAAAACAACTTCTGATATTCGTTTTATGTTATTTATAATATGTCGTACACAACACTGACTAGTAATATACGGTGTATATTTCTCCGTTTGTTTACAGTTTTGTGTGTGTTTCTATCAGACTTAAGGTTTTGTGACAGAGATGAAATATTCTGATCCATCTAATTGTATAATGTCACGTGTTGTGACAACGTGTTAAATGGTTTTTTTTTAATAGATGATGTTCTCTGATGTCAATAAACAAACGCGTAAAGCCGCCATATTACAGAATAACAAGTGTTTTTTATTATGTTATCACATTGTATTAAACCTTATATTTACAAACGTATGGCTACAAAGCGCAAATACCGTTCATCTATATTAAGTTAAGTGACATTACATATACCGTAATCTTCCGTGTATAACGCGCACCTTTTTTCACTGTTTTCAGTCGTTTTTATACGCTATAACTAAATGTGTCATTTTTTTAAGAATTTTTTTTTTGAGACATATTTTATGGCCATCGTTTTTGGAATACTTGTTTTACAAAGCCGCCGATCGCAGATGAAACCCGCCGCCGGGAAATAAAAAAAGACTTTGATTATTATTATTTTCGCGCCGACCCGCCTGAACACCGTGCGTAATGGGGAGTAGGCTGATCCATGATGGTGACAGGTCAGTTCCACTGTGAAATTATTTCAGTTATTTCTACACTAAATCAGTCTTCAAGCCTAGAAATGTTGTAAATTTAAACTAATTAGAATTCACCCCCCCCCCCCTCCCCACCGAGAAAGACAAATAGTTCGAGCTTAGCGGAGATCTACTTAAAATGGCCATCGAAAATATTGCCGTGATAAAGCTATAGCGCCGACAAAAGAATTTGTCCATGGCTATTTATAATACTGTAAACTTAATTGAACTGTATTAATTCACGGCTATTATAATACATCACTTATTTTCCTTGTGTCTAATTATCTTTTATCACTTTTAATTACCAAAGGATCATTATACAAGGTCTGAAGATAAATAAACTACCGTAAAAACTCGCGAAACATCTCGACTTGAAGGTATACGTGGGTCATATTTAACTGATTAGCGAAATACTAGAAATCACTTCTCCCAAATGAGACAAGTTTGTTTAGTAATTATAACGTCAAAGCAATAGAACTTGCCAATTAAGCTACTGACATCTGTCGGCAGGATGTTGAACTTCCACAGTCGGGTCGTCAGTATAGCGCCCTATTCAGCTAGAAGCTGCTCTAAGGCGCTTTACAATATTATTTACAATATTATTATCCCCGACTCAGACCTGTTTCCACCCCGCACATATCTCAACTCCCAGGGGAGCATACAACGCATGTTGCCATTATAGGCACAAAGCGTTACTCAAACACATAGCCGTTGCGTCCTGTCAGGTACTCATTTTTATGGGCGAGTGAACCAGTCGCCACACGACAGCATTCCAGCTCACGGAGCCTCGAACCCGCGACCGTTCGGCAACGAGTCCTACGCTGCTCTAACTAACTGCGCTATCACGGCTAGATCATCATTCTTTTTCAGCGTGTACGCGAGATTTGTTTGTATAGTTTAACGATCATTGCCGGTGATAATACTCCACCATTCCAACAGTCAGTAAACGAAAATGAAAGATAAGGTGATATTTAGTTTATTTCTATTCAAAGAAGACTGATTTAGTAAACAAAATAGATTAAATTGGAAGTTGTATGCGGTAATTCACAGAGCACATTTCCCCTGTAGAAGCGGATTTCCGTATTCGTAGCGAAAGTTTATGTACAGGCAGTGGCTTTCCCATAGTATTACTTCAATACACATCTTTGGCCATTTATAATAATATCGTCGGCACAGATCGCATAGTTCTAATAAACAAACGGATGTGCTATTTGGATCGAAAATACTCATCAAATTGGAGACATATTGTGATACACAAAAGTATTAATTGATACAGCAATAATCCGGCATCGATATATTGGATTTGAGTATTATTTCACGTGAATTAACGCGAACCATGAGTTCAATTTAAAATGTAAACAAATCTCGTTTGTCGCCATTTCAATTTTCAAGCGATAACCGATACTAGCGGACTTCAGTAAATAAATATTTACTGTTATTTGTTGATAATTACAACATTTAGTAATGAAAAATGCTGAACAACAAGAAACTAATCTATCACTAGATGTATTTTCCTATCCGAATTCCAATTGTATTACGGAGTAGATCGTTGTTCAAACCGAGATGTTCACAACAAGAATCCGGCCTACATTGAAAACCATGAAACTCCGCCTCCGCTGTTCTGAGCTGTACCCAGCGGTGACCCGAAGTGGAAAAGCCCGCCAAAATTAGTTGGCAAGGTCTATTACGAATGGAAATCGAAGGTGGTGACAAACAGCTTTTGATCTTTTTGTCGTCATGCGCGGAGGGTGTCCGTAATTACGGAAAAATTGCTTTTCCGGACATTTTTCCGGCCAACAAGGGGGTACGCCTTATACACGAGTGCGCGTTATACGCGGATGATGAATGGATGAATGTTGTTTAACGACACATCGGCACGTGTTATTCACGGAAGATTATGGTAGTTCATATAGAACATAAGTTAACACGTTGAAAGCCCTGTAATAGTTCTATTGTCTAATATCATTACATACGATGAGTATGAGTTGGTTAATGTTTTATTATAACACTGTTAGGACTCTATAATAACTCCGTGATTGTTTACAAAACGCCCAAACTGGATATATATATATATATATATATATATATATATTATGTATCATCCAAAAAGAGAACTATTAATACACCTTTCCAGATGAAAATCAGAATGTGGTACCAAGACGAGATAGAACAATCCCTGAACTAGAAGACGCCTTGTGTAGCCGGAGAACATAATCAAGTCACAGAAATTGTCTCTATACATTATTCTACTTTATAGTGGTAGCAATGAATCTTTATACAAAAAGTTTGTGTAATAATCAAACGAAGATTTCATGAAATAAGACCGGGATCCAGTGGCGGAGCAGGGGGGGGGGGTGAAGTGGAGGGAAGGCGGCACCTTTACAAGGGAGGCCATTTCGAGCCGAAGAACAAAATTCGTATAAATAACTTATTGTTGTTTTAATTTATCACTTGAGTGTAGTTCACTGGGTATAGGTCCCTTGGTGATATTTAAGTTCGGGAAAGGCTAATAATGCCCCCCCCCCCCCACAGAACAGCATCCAGACCGCACACCATTGGTGGCTGGCTTCGATCAGCACAACCTCTATGTTGGAGTGGTTGAGAAAAATACCCACCACTCACTGGGGAGCAGTACGGAAAGATGGAGCCGAAATACCCTCAGGGTGGTTACTCCCAGAGTGTAGTACGTCCTCAGGGGGTCTTAAACGCCCACCCTTTATTCATGCACCCACGCACGATGTTGTGAGCCGAGAAATTAATCTCTGGAAAAGTTTCGACCTCTTGCTGGGATCGAAATCTCTGACCCTTGGCACCAAGTGCCAGGTGCTTAGCCGCTAAACCAGCGGAACCCACTAACTACTACACCAACAGGGGCCCCCATATATATGGCCTCGGGCGACAATACCCCCTGCTCCGCCTCTGCCGGGATCTATCCTACAAACATAAATATATGGATCACTAGCGTCCAGGTAAGACAAATTATCCAAAGCTGTATGAGTTTAGACATCAGAGTTCAATAGTTTGTACATAAGCTAATATAGATGTCTCTATTAAACCAATATCCGCTTTATTTTAAGACCGAATAGTTTAATCACTACTTTCTCAAATTAATCAACGATAAATCAACAGATTGTTACATTCGTGAAATAATCTGAATCTATTATTTTAAATTTTGATTAACAGCATCGATAAAAGTTTATGGTAAATTAATAGAAACATGATACGCCACTTGGAACATTTTTCACGGGTTCATCTCAACTATGGAATCTTTGAGGGAACTTGACGTTGAAGTTTTATATTAATATGAATGTGTTACTAAGAAGTTCAAAGACATATAATTTTCTTGATATTCCCTAAGTATGAGGAATATTGAGGACATAAGCATCGATAACTTGTATCATCTGGATGGTAATAATAGATCGTAACCTGTACAACCAAAACGAGTCTTGGTTTGTTAACGGAGGATTTGTTTACAAACGTCGCCATCAGGTGGCAGCAGGGGTAAATGGAAGGGTTCATTGTATGTTGTTTGACATTATTCAGACATGGAGACTTCAAATCGATTATTTCATTTCAACTAAAATATGTATGGGACAGATGTACAAGATATAGTCGTTAACGAAGTACTCACCATATATGGTGTGTGTGTGTGTGGTGTGTGTGTGTGTGTGTGTGTGTGTGTGTGTGTGTTATAACTTAATGGGTAGTGTTTTGTTTAGGAGATGAACTTTTTCAGATACCATTTAGCCATTATTCGTTTGCGTGAAGGTGATCTCATTGTCCAGTAAATGGCCATTATTGTGTAGAAATCAGTTAGCAAGCCAACACATCATCATCTGTAGAACAAACGCCAACAAGAACGTCATGTCTGGCCGCTAGAAAAGAAGAAGAAAAAACAACGTTTATTAAGTTGATTGATGTTTTACGGCCAGTTTTGTGCACATGGTAAGTTAAAGTGGGCCGAGCGACCTCCAAAGGTAATGAAGCGAAGTCAAGGATGAAACACCCTTCAGATATGCCCACGCCGAGATTCGAACTCAGGTGGTAGTGATTTGTGGTCCAGCGCGCTACCAACTAGACCACAGAGGCGCCCCAACGTTTATTAAGAACTTAGGGCAGGGAAACCAGTTCGCTGTTGGGACCGATAGCTAAAATATCCCAAGCTGGATTAAAATAATAAAATTCAACAAAACTGTTTGAATACCCAATAAATAAAACTCCAAAGTGTGTTATAACGTCCTGATTTTTATTTTGTTATTTTGTTATTGATTTATTTCAGCTTCCACTTATGTTGTAAACAGTGCGTACAAGTCACGTGCGAGGAGCTGAAGTGGGGTTCGATTTATATTTAATTACGTACCCACCATCAAACGGATATTTAATTGCGGAAGTATTAAGCTTAGATTCCATATACGCGGTAGGCGGCGTGCGTGATGCGGCATGCGCTATCCGGCATGCGATTTGTATGATTCCATATGGACGTGCGTTGCCATGCCTTTTCAGTCTCTCGTGCTAAGAATATGGCAATACAATAGAAATACAGTTAGCAAAGAAAAAAACAACAACAGATATGTCCGTGGGGGAAGAGGTCAGTTACTATCCCAAAACAGATTTACACATTATAAATTCCAAAAAATACAATTTGCTGCTGCTATAGTCTTAGAATGCTTACTAAGCAATATGCCAAAGATTTGAGCTACAATTTGATGTGGAGAAATTCGATCAATATTTGAGGTTGTCCAGAGAATCTAAAATCGCGCCAAATTGTTCGGGAAACACCTGCCCCTGATGTCATATTCTAGATTCTCCCGTCCGTTTTTTTACAAGTTGCCGTACGAATAGACCCATTGCATGATGACGTCAAAAACCCAAACAAACCAGGCGCGCTTTGCATTGTGGGATTTATATGGGGTCTGCTGAGTGATAATACCGTGATAATACCGCCATTTTAACCTTACACGTCATTGTTCCGGATCTGTTATAATCATGCCAAAAATTAACTCCTGCGTACCGTATTGTCATGCCACTAGTAAGCAATATAAACATTTAAGTTGGCATGTATTGGGCGCGGGATGAAATGCTGAGAAAGCGTTGGGTAGTTTTAATTCGAAATGACAATCTGCGAGTCAAATGTTTATAATTAGTGTCAGTGTAAGGATTGACTGAAATAGTGAAAGGCGCAAATAAAGAGTAATTTAACAATATTATTATCCATCAGATCATAGATAATAATATTGGTAAATAAAGTGCAATTTACCATATTATTATATACATAAATTATAAATTAAATTTACCAATATACTGGACTCTATTCTTCTTCTTTATTATTTTAGTGTGATTTACTATGAACACTACATTTTAACAGTGTTCGTTATGTGCAGTGAACATTATTGTATTATGGTTTACAATGTTGAATACCACACTTTACTATCATTTTATAGAGTAGCAATGACGGACTATTAGCATATAGTTATAATCCGATGTTCAGTTTTGGAATACAATTTTTCAACAGTGACGGCTTTTTCGGTGTCGAAGCAGAGTTAAACGGTACACAGAAGTTAGTTTTTGGCATGATTATAACAGATCCGGAACATTGACGTTTAAGGTTAAAATGGCGGGATTATCACGGTATTATCGCTCAGCGGACCCCCCCTATAAATCCCACAATGCAAAGCGCGGCTGGTTTGTTTTGGTTTTTGACGTCATCATGTTTCAGGCTTATTGCTACATGGAGCGATTCAGTTTGCCGTATCCGCATCGATACGCAGCCGCAGGACAAATCGTATGCCGCATCCAGACGTATGGAAGTGTTCTCGGCTTTTTACATGTTGTTCCATTTTTGCCGTATCCGCATGCCGCATACCGCGTATATGGAATCTTAGCTTTTATCTATAAAATACCCAGCCTTAAACATGATCTCTCTCTCTCTCTCTCTTCTATATATATATATATATATATATATATATATATAGGACGACCACTGGACCAGCATACTGCACATTCCCTTTTCTTTTTTCGATCACACTGACGTTGATCAGAGAGCTGTCGTTCATGTGATTTATTATGTCGATTTTGTGTTTTTCTTGGCTCATTAATATTCAGTAGCTGAATAACCAATCAGATACACGCAAATCGGGCATTCAATGATAGACTGGTCAACTAGCATATTTCGTTCAGACATCGAGACAGGTCAATAACAAGTTGCTGACATATTTATTCAGTTTTTTAACGGAATTTAATAATATTCATAGTCGCACACATTATTTAGGTCAATGGTCGCACACAAGGCGACCTTTCCAATAATAAAAGTCGCCTGTCATAATAGAAGGTCTAGGCCACCATTAACTTTCAATCCTGATATATATATATATATATATATATATATATATTTATATATATATATAACTGCCATATATATATATATATATATATATATATAGTTAGGATTGTAAATACAATTGCCATTTATTGTAGGCTGTCCAGACCCGGACGTACACCAAAATAGCTATAGCTCCGGTACATCCTAACTCTAAACAGAAGTATTTGTGTCAAGGTAACATGCTAGCAATATGGTATCTCGTTGGTGGTTGACCACTGAATTAATTTTAAAGGGGGAACATTAAAGATCCCTGAGTGCGTAATACACTCTGGCAGTGCCCACCCTTGTGGTATGTCCTCTATAACACTGTAAACATCACTGTCATGTATAATACTGTAACCCTTTCTATCCTCTATAACACTGTAAACATCACTGTCATGTATAGTATTTTAACCCTTTCTGTCCCCTATAACACTGTAAACATCACTGTCATGTATAGTATTTTAACCCTTTCTGTCCCCTATAACACTGTAAACATCACTGTCATGTATAGTACTTTAACCCTTTCTGTTCCCTATAACACTGTAAACATCACTGCCATGTATAGCACTTTAACCCTTTCTGTCCTCCATATTACTGTAAACATTACTGCCATGTATAGTACTATAAACATAATTGTCATATATCAAAATCATATACATCATATATGATACAATGGTATAAGGTTACCTTTACCTGAGTATTATGGGAGCTTTCTGAACGTGATGATGTATTTTCATCCTCCAAAACTGTAATATATCAAAATTAATGTATATAACGCGTGTAAAATAACTGAATCAAAATCGGCGTATGTAATAGTAGTAATAATTGTAGTAATAATTGTAATATTATTTAATTTTCTAAACATATACGTGATAAATATATGATAAATAAATTAAACAGAAACTCATAAACCGGTATAACTAAAATGTCTTCTTTATAACTCATTGAGGCCATTCCCATTTGTACCAGTTTGTGGGTTCGAATCCGTCTTACAGCTGTATTTTTGGGATGTTACCCTAGGATGTTGCTTCTAGATCCCATGTCCCTCGATGTAACCGATGCCTAAGCTAAGATGATTATGATGATGATGATTGATGTTTTGCGGCCACGCTAAAAGAACCACTCACTAACTCACTCACTTAATACACAAAGTACTATTAAGTTGATTGTTAATCAGGAAGCGAGTTTAAGCAAAAATGCGCATTTAGCATCATTTGATGAATTGACAGAAATTTAAATAGGTGATTAACATTGTATATGGATCTAGATCATCTCAACAGAATAAGTTTCCTTTATATGACTATTACAGCATAAGTTGATAGCAAATAAAAAAAATAAAAATTAAAAAAAAAATATATATATATATATATATTATCACATACATACTCGTATACACATATTTGTATGTGATAAATACAAATGTAAGATATCCATCAAACTTTACTCTTATACATTTAGGCACATGTAGCCTTTTAATATTTATATCAAACGTATAATATATTTATGATCCATATTTTTGTGCTTGAAACTCATTACTTTTTTCTTCTTAACATAAATGCTAGTTTTCATTAATAGCTGATATAAACTGACTGATTTATTTCGCATCAGTGCGTGTATTTGCGTGTATATAATAGTCAATTGTTGTTGTTGTTGTTGGAACATGTAGCTGAGATCTGACCCGCTAAACAAGTATCCGTATAGGATGATGCGGGATGGGGGAGGGTGGGGCTGGTGGAGAGCATGTGAGAGAGTTTACTTACTGATATCGCCACTATCAATGATCCAGACATCACGTTTAGATGCAGCATCCAGAATGATGTCTGCAGCCTGAGAAAACCCAACTACTCGTCCATTAGCATCTATCCCGATTTTGACTCTAAGATCAGCAGTGATACCTTTATCGGATGACCTGGTAATAATAATCAAATCACATTCATTAGTATCATCTTCGCGTTTAATGTGAATATTTTTATACCTTTGGGGGGGGGTCTTATTATTTTCCGTTACGTTTCTTCTTAAAAATTGAGTTTGTTTCCGGTTTGTTATCAACTTAACTCATATTGCATGGAATTATTGAGTCAGATTATTGTCATGGTACTGCATATAATCGATAACAAAGAAGACATTGCACGGTTGACTTTATAGTAGAAACACACAGTATTTATTTCACAGCAGGTATCTCAACGGTGGATGGCAGTATCGATTTTAAATTTGATGATCGTGTTAAACGGGTTGTTTAAAGTCACGCATGGTACGTGTCCAATATTTCGTGCACCCGCTTGTAGCCGCTTGCAGCGCAACTACACGACGGTGCATACCTTATGCAAGGTTTCTGGGGATGTTGAGGGGCTTATCATTCCATGAATTCATCACAGCTTTCCACAATACGATCAAGTTGGTAGGTTGGTGTACTAAGTTGTTCATCCGATGAGTGATTTCAGTCCAGTGATCCGTGATGGAACAGATGTATGGAGAACAGCCAGGCCATGGTAGTTAATGAACATCGTGGTTTTCCTGAAAACGGATCGCTGTGAGGGGTCTGTGTGATAAGACTTTATCGTTCTGCTAAACAAAGATGTTCTAGAATGCTGCTTGAGCGAATGGAAACATCGTATTCTCCACGATACGAAAGTACTGGTCCTGAATCAGATTACCGTTTAAGACGACAAGCTCACTTTTTCCACCGGTATTGAAAGGGCCCTACAGACTAGTCACCAGCACCTGGTTGTACTCTCGACTGTATACATTGTTCAGGGTACAATAAAGTCACCAGCACCTGGTTGTACTTTCGACTGCATACATTGTTCGTGGTACATTAAAGTCACCATCACTTGGTTGTACTCTCGACTATATACATTGTTCGTGGTACAGTTCCTCTACTCACTACTCACTCAGTAATCGCATACGACTATCAAGACCGTACAGCGCGAAAAGAGCCTCTTCACTGAAAATCACGTGACTGTAAACAAAGATGGTCGCTGATCAATTAGAGAGGTCTGACGATGTACATGTTTTATCAGAGGTTTCTTTAGGGGTCGCCCAGCACGATATCCAGCACGATTCAAACGTCGTTTCACCATCGTTCTGGATACTGGAATACTTATCGCGTTCTGCCATTTAGTTTTCAAGGACAACCGGTTGTCCTTGTACGGTCACCATTATACGACGTGATGAACAATCGTCTGTCGTCTCATTGTTTTCGTGGAATGACATAGGCGAGATCCTGAGGTAGGTACACCGGCAATTGTACTCATCTTCCGGATCTTACAATATATCTCCGTAACGGCCAACTCTGTCACAGAGCCTCAACGGCGTGATCTGTAGCCAGACGTGGTTGTCAAAATATATTACAGGAATGTCCATACACAAGAAACTAAGATAAGACGTTTACGAGATATAAGAGAACGATTGACAGACCGGTTTATTTCATACTGACTCAGAAATAATAATTTGACTATGGCCACCTGTCCATTAACAAGCTGCATGTTTACGAAATGCTGTCGATGTAAAATTCGTACGATAGACCACTCATATGGAATACTAAACGGCGCATTACATTGACGCTGATATAATTGGATTTATTTAGCAGTTTCGTCTAAATATTTCTAAATAAAAATGATAATCCATGTTAAATGGCAACTCTGTATAACAGGACTGGAGTTATCGACCGTGTTACACAATAGTCCTGTATACTGCAGCCCCTTAGTATTTATCTCTGATATAAAAACGATCATAATCAAGTCGTAAGTTAGCTGTCTGACCAAATTAAGGAAGATTGTCTGTATTATTATTATTATTATTATTATTATTATTATTATTATTAATCTAGTTTAATGTTATTAAGTATTTCGCAGCTTTAAAGCTGGCTGGTCATTAAACAAAGGTAGTTTCATAAGATATGTATATATATATATATATATATATATATATATATATATATATATATATATATCTATGCCAACTTTTTGTCTTGGTTATATTTAATGTGTGTGTAAATTTTTTTTTTCGTATTAAAACCAACCTCAAACTATTTCATTCCCTGTCCTTGTTTACTGACACCTTGTAATTCATTTCAGGTATTGATGGAATTTTGTTGGTGTTTTTATGCAAATTAGGGTCAACGGAGTAGTTTTTCCAAATGACGTTGCCTTCTGAAATACCGCAACGAAGCTTTGATTTTAAAGTACAAAACAGCTGGTCTAGAGTAGAAAAAATCTTTAATTTTCAGTGGCACAACGCAGAAAACAGTTTTACAACAGATAGGGAATCCTTGAATATCAGAAGCTTTTTTTTTCTAATTGATATTATATTTGGCAAAAGTCGTGGATGGTGAATATCTGTATGGAGACTTTGAACTTATCAAAATATAAATATTTGTGGTAGGAAATTAAATAGTTTAGAATTTACTGTGTGTAGTATCAATTCCCTCAAATATCGTGTCATATTACATATAACATTATTGATCTATCAATTATGACATAGATAGGTCACCGCTTTCTACAAATGTCTCTTTTAGACACATCTTGTTATCCATGACGTATATGACATGTTCTTAATGTTAGTTATAGTCTTTCAGACGGTTTTCTCTTTAAAGTAGATAAGCATAAATACAGGTTCTAACATATTGCTAGTAATTGATTAAGGATGCTAGAATTGGTAATAATAACTTACTTAGGATTTTCCGCCACACATGTCCTTACTATGGCTTTACCTGATAGAGCTTTTTTTACCTATAATACAAATATAAATTCCAAGTTATTTGTTGACATATGACACTCAGACTACTATCTGGAGAAATAATATTGTCAGGACGATGAATGTTACTGATGGATGATGGATGTTTTATGATTCACGGCCACCTTTGTGCACATGGTAGGTCAAATGGACCGACCAACCTCCAAAGGTAATGAGGCGATGTGAAATATTCAATACACTTCAGACATGCCCATGCCAAACTTTGAACTCGGGTGGTCGAGATATGTGGCTAACCGCACTACCAGTTAGCCCACATAAACGTCCCTTACTGATGGATGAAACATCCCACAAACATCGGTAACACGGTAATTCGATCCGACGACTTGAACATTTGTGATGCATTGCGCTAAAAGTTGCCCCGCCGAAGCATCTTGTATGCATTTCAAGATTCTATTATTAATTATATTGATAGCGTTGTTTTGATAAATATGGGGAAACATTGATTTATCAACTTCATAAACTACTGAAGAACATCCACTCTGTTTATTATTATTATTATTATTAAAGGTGATGTGAAAAGAAATTTCACATTTTGAAGTAAATATAATGTAACAAACAATTATTTTATTCAGATGCATTACCACACTCAAAACAATTCTAACCACCAGCTATCATATTTACAATAAAATGATAAAAAAAATCCTTAATTTCCGAACTTTCGCAAGCCATTACTAGTGTGTACTACACTCGCTACAGGTTATTTTGTGACGTCATCTTTGCCAAACATCACGTAGTGCCACAGCTTGTTTACAAGCATTCTGACCAATTGACAGACAAAATGTCAGATTCCGGCGAATGTTTTGACATTATCAGGGATATGAAAACGTACAGTATTAACGGTGAGGAATTAGCTGCAACAAGTGCATACGTAGACCCAGAGCAGCCGCCTCTGTCGCTGACACCCGGCCGGGTCCACAACAAGAGTTAGATTGGCGTGTATTTGTTTGTGTTGGTATAACTTTAATTGATAAGTCAACACACATCGCAACACAAACCTCCTATCGCCTAACTTCATTTAAAATAAAGCGATATTTGTCGGTACACGGGATCCCGGTGGATGCATGGAGCTCTCCCATATGTGGTCTATACTAGTCTATACGGGGATGTACCGCCCTAGGTGTGTCTTTTTAGCCATTTGTTTGTAATTTTCGGGGGGGTTGTTTCGGGCGGGTTTTGACGGCACTAACACGTCGGATATAATCATTGGTATTTGATGTATGTTTCTTTGCACGATTATATGCCACACAATACACCAATTTATATGGTTTATAAAGACAATATGGAACACGTAACACAGGTTATACAAGGCCACGTGGAGTGTTTGGCAAAGATGACATCACATTCAGAAGATTCTCGATTAAAGTTACGGTCATGTGAGATGCTGGCAAAGCACATTTTAAATTCACTGTAACTTTATTTATAGGGGAAAAAACATATCTCCGATTGAAATTGATTTTAATATGTAACACTAACATTTCGATTTATTTGGGAAACCTTTTTCAGTGACCTTTAATATTATTATTATTATAATACATATGATATGAGTGGGTGGATATATGAGTTGGTAGCTGAGATATAATTGAGAAGATGTGTAACTTACATCAGAACACATATCACTTTCCGATAATTCAGTTAGATCTGTTCTTGTTGAGATAATCTTCATGTCGACTGTCGTTCTTTCGTTGATAGGAGGACAAATGGCTGGAGTAACTGGAAGATATTAGGCAATTAATAAATTGATTAATTGATTGATTAATTGAGAGCGAGGAAGAGTGAGTGAGTGTCTTAGTGATTTAGCGAGTGAATGGGTGAGTGACGGATGGACTGACTGACTGACTGACTGACTGACTGATTATCAGTCCACAAAGATGAAGCAACATTTAGAGACTTAACTATAATAAAACGTTTACTGACTCAAATCAAGTATTACTGGATAGCAATAATAGAGAAGTTAACGATGTTAACAGAAGGTAACAGAGAATTACTGTCTCTTTTAAACATCTCCCTCTACAATGACAACATCTGATCTAAAGACAATGATGATGACGTCTGCTAGCTGTACTACAGAGATGTTTATGATGATATGAAGTATCATCATAAACATCTCTATAGTACACTATATAATGTTTGAAAGTACGCGTAGAAATTGACGTAATTAGAACTACAGACAGTCTAAAAAATATATTTAATTAATTTGATGATATTTATACTAACTATAATAAAATTATTGAAATAATTTGTCGAAAAAAAGGGACATGCCTTCAATGACACTATTTGGAACGGTTCTACTTTCAGAGCTGTTAATTTCAAGGGCCCTCCTTTGAAAAGTCTTACTCTAAACTGCTACATACACTACATATAAATTAGCATTACAACGTGTACTTTTACCTAGATCATTTTTTTTTAGTTGTGTATTACCTGTATTATGTGTATTGGGTCAGAAAACGTATTGGTTGAGTATAAGATAATTAACTTTTTTAAACCAAAACTTATCGATAGTTGACATTAACCTTAACTCCTGCCGCCATTAATACCAACATCGTAAACGTACTCTAGTCAACTCTGTTTATATCTATCTCCATCCACACTAATCTCTATCTCTATCCACACTAATCTCTATCTCTATCCACACTAATCTCTATCTCAATCCACACTAATCTCTATCTCCATCCACACTAATCTCTATCTCCATCCACACTAATCTCTATCTCTATCCACACTAATCTCTATCTCAATCCACACTAATCTCTATCTCAATCCACACTAATCTCTATCTCCATCCACACTAATCTCTATCTCTATCCACACTAATCTCTATCTCTATCCACACTAATCTCTATCTCTATCCACACTAATCTCTATCTCCATCCACACTAATCTCTATCTCTATCCACACTAATCTCTATCTCCATCCACACTAATCTCTATCTCAATCCACACTAATCTCTATCTCCATCCACACTAATCTCTATCTCTATCCACACTAAACTCTATCCATATCGATAATTGTCCACATACTTCTCTCGCTTAAATACATTATTTTGCCTATATGTATGTATAGGGACTGGTGAGACATTACACATGTCTCAGCAAGAAAAGTCGCCACTCTGGATTCAGTCCCCTGAAGAAACGTCCAGAGTTTGAATTCACGGTTCGAGATTCTCTGTGCCTGTGCCTTATTATTCACAGCTAAAACACACACACTCACAGCCACACACACACACACACACACACACACACACACACACACACATACACGCACGTGATTATTGTGATCTCACATGGTGACCTTTGTAATAGTTGATCAAACGTAATAGATAATGGTTCATACTTGCTATATCTTTACTAATATTTTTGTTTCTGAACCCGCTATATGGACTTTTTAATGCTAGTTCAATGTGGTCTTGGATGCAAAATTATGTTATATTTACTGTTCAACAAAGGCTTTATATGTATCTAATACAAACTTAGAAAACAAATGTCTCTAGCACACAGGAAATATTTGGTTGTGAAGCCTTGACTACTGACATTAATGTCTTCATAAATCCTTGAAGACAAATCGCATAGGCTTAAAATACACTCACACACACACACACACACACACACACACACACACACACACACACACACACACACACACACACACACACACACACACACTCACACACACACACACACACACACACACACACAAACATATCACGTAAATTGAGATCAGTAAATAGGAACACACACACATATGTGTAACTTCTTCAGTCTTTGTCAGTTCTCCTAACTTGAGTAATTTATTTGATTATTAA
Source organism: Paralvinella palmiformis (assembly GCA_025642065.1). Lineage (NCBI taxonomy): Eukaryota > Metazoa > Annelida > Polychaeta > Terebellida > Alvinellidae > Paralvinella > Paralvinella palmiformis. The sequence goes on from JAODUP010000222.1 coordinate 188,177, forward strand.
CCTTTTTTAAATTTCACAATGACATATATATATATATATATATATATATATATATATATATAGAGAGAGAGAGAGAGAGAGAGAGAGAGAGAGAGAGAGAGAGAGAGAGAGAGAGTTATACTTGTTATTTACGTTTCATGTCTCCATCAGTTACGTTCCATCTTTCTCGTTCAGATGCAGCATCTATAATAGTGGCTCCTACTACAATAAATCCTTCACGTTCATTTTTATTTGTTGCTGAGACCACTAACCTGATGTACGCTTTGACACCCGAGGGAACGCCATTTCTGGAAATAATGAAACTCTAGATTAGACGTAATAAAACGTGAATGGTTCCTGTGTTTTGGCCTGCTTGATGTACACGTAATGGACTTACACCTTTCAGATATGATTAAGCTGGGATTTGAACATTGGTACTAGAGGTCGCTGGACAACCACATTACCAATTAGGCCATTCAGTCGCCAATCTATGATAATGATATGTCAGTGAATAAGTTGGTCAGTGAGCGAGTGGGTGCTTTGTTTAGCTTCGATTCTATTGACATCTGAAACTACAGCCTAAGGGACCGAGATGAGCAGAATGCTTGCTGAATGAAACAATCCATAAACACGCCTAACACTACATTAGTCTGGGCGGATCTCAGCAATGGGAGGGGGTTAATGTATAATTGAGACTTCAGTTATATGAATAGGTGTTGTAACGCCCATCCCGTAACTGTTTACCCATTGTTTGGCTAAACTATACGTGGATATGCGGCTGGGTAAGGTGGAGTACGTATAATGAATCATAATGTATTGTAGTGGATTATAATGTATTAAAGCAGGTTATAGTGTATTACAGTGGATTATAATGTATTATAGTGGATTATAATCAGGGTTGACTGAACTACCTTTTAATTTATTGGAACACAAAAAATAATAATCAAATACGCAACAGTTAAGAAAATTCACTGTGCCCATAGACGTGCACATATGCTGCCACCTTGAGTTCACTGAACAAAGCAACTTGTTCAAGCAGGTTTTCAAAGTTGGTATCGCCAAATGCGAGCCCTCATTGGGGTGAATATATGCCCAGATGCAGTAAACAAGCTCACATGCAGCGCTAGCTGGCAGGGAAGTTTATTTCGATGAACAACCGCTTGATGAGTGGCCAGGCCACGACTGCCACCATCTCTATATGGTTTTGTTGTTCGGGGAGAATCCCCAGGCTGTCGCTTAATCAGCACAGCCACTATGTTGGAGTGTGGTTCAGAACCCCCTCCCCCACCACTCACAGGGGAGCAGTACGGAAAGATGGAGCCGAAATACCCTGAGGGTGACCATGTTTTACATCCTCAGGGGTTTTTAAACGTCCCCCTTTATTTTAAATAATTCAGTGGAGACGGCATCGCCATTTAACATGGTCAGCCACCCACGATGTAGTGAGCCGAGAAATTAATCCCTGGAAAAGTTTCGACCTCTTACGGGGTTCGAACCTGTGACCGTTGGCACCAAGTGCATCATCTCTGTAGATGGAATAAATAGATACTCATCAAGCTGCGTTAGAGCTGTTGAATAGCCCTTTTCATAGCCGACCAATCAGGAGCTGGCTAGCTTTTTAAGTCCTTTAATAATAACGGCCATCGGGAGCAGTGATTTATTGTGTTTTACGCTATTAAAATCGTCTTTAATTGTTGCTCGATAAAATCAATTACTATTATATGTTTTTGACATTTTAAAAGCAGATTAGTTAGTTGTGACTACGAACATAACCAAGAGTGTGCTGCATTGTGAGAAAATAACGACTCCCTGATCAGGATTTACTATTCCATCAAATGATCACTTCAAATTTATTGGGAAATGTAAAAGGTATATTCAGCCGTATAATATAAAATATTGAACCCACTATTTATTTCTAAGTGTGCCCTAACAAATAGGACAGTTTATATTGACACACACGGGTGTTTCGCATTATCAAACTCACACAGTAAAATATAAATTTAATTAATTCATCAGGATATTCTAAAAAGAAGAAGTTTCGTAAAGCGTAAAGTATTATGATATATTTTAAATAACCTTATCTACTTTCATCACTGGAAAAAGACTGGTAATATCCAGAGCAGATGTTTTCTGACCTATCTGAAAATAGTTCTGCTGGATTCTTGTCACCTGGGTCAAAAGCTCTCCGTTCTCTGATTGGCCAGTATTTCGGGAATCTTCGTAATAAAAAAGGACTATTGTCGCGCTTTCTAACAAAGTAACCTTCGGTGGCCTAGCGGTTAAGCACTCGGCAATTGGTACCAATGGTCACAGGTTCGACTCCAGCAAGAGATCGAAACTTTTCCATAGATTAATATCTCGGTTCACAACACTGAATTATTTCAAATAAAGGGGGACGTTAAAGACCACTTGAGGACGTAAAACACTCTGGCAGTGACCACCTTCAGGGTATTTCGGCTCCATCTTTCCATACTGCTCCCCTGTGAGTGGTGGAGGAGGAGGTCCCTCAACCACCCCAACATAGAGGCTGTGCCAAATAAGCGACAGCCTGAGGATTCTCCCCGAAAATACCCCACAAACACGCTTTCTAACAAAGAAGACGTCATCTTCATCGGAAGGGTCTGATGCCTGGTCATCTGGTGTTTACTCCTGCATTGCATTCAGGCGCTACTTAATGAACCTCAGGCCCTTCCTCGACAAGAATCGAAACACCGTCGACAGATATGGTCACGGGTGTTGCTCGGCGCCCATTCCACCTTCTCCGCTTTCTACTTTGCTCTCCATATAAACGTCCCCCGTTAATCAATATAGAATTCAAACTGATTTCACTCAATCCGGAACGTGAATACGCTCGTGATTAGACACTCTTGTATTGCCAAGATTAATGGCGATTAAAATGAAATAACTTAAAGGAACGAAGTAAAAACTAGCGTTACCGCAAATAAAACTACTTCGCGTCAAGTAAAAGTAGTTAGTTGAAATCTTACTTCGTTACATCTAGTTACTTGATAAACTACTCAAGTAGAGTAGCGAAGTACTTTTACTTGGTTACATGTCACCCCTGATTATAATGTATCAGAGTTTGGAAAACAATGTTATCCTCGCCAAGTTAACGATGATCCCGAATTGTACAAGTTGATGAACAGTACAGTTTAAAGCTCAAAGAATAAAGCCATTATTAGCGAATACTTCTTTGGATAAGAAAGCCGAGTTTGGAAAGATTTTGGAAGGGAACGTTTCGTACTTACTGCTTATCGTCCCATACTAAAATCGCAACTTACTGAAAATGTTCCACTTCACATTTCCCAACTTTACCAACAGAGGTCAGAGCGTCGACCACCTGTAAATAAATAGCATACATAATTGTCGTATTCCCTTTATTGAATCTCATTAAACAAAGGTGATGCGTAGCGTTATGACGTTTTTTTAACATATGTGACACCTGTAAATTATGGCACTGACTCAGATAGTGGAAATAAACAGACATACACGCTAGTTGTGCTATACTCACATCAGAACACATCGTCGTAGTTGTCATGCTATAAAGGAATTCTTTAGGATCTGTGAGCTCTTCAGAGAAAGTCAGATCATATCGTGTAGAGATAACAGTCATTTCTATATCAGTTACAGTTTCTGGTGGTAGAGTACCGTCTGTAATAACTAGAAAATATAAACGGACGACGCTTTATATACACTAGAAGATCATCGTACATCTAACGTGACTTGTATCATAAGAGTTACATCCTAAGACAGCTAATACTAACCCAGAACAAGCAACCCTTAAGACAGTAATTCAATATAAAAACTCATCTTCTGAAACAGCCAAGACAAAACGCAAATATAATAAGACAGTTATTTCCCCCGAGATAATAAATCTCCCCTCCTCCCAACAATCATTCCTTTATGTCGTGTTCCGATCTGTTGCTAGTCGAAAATACGAGTTTCCCACCAGGAAGTAGTGTTTGGCGCAACTTCCAGTTTGCATTTACGACATGTTTACTCTTTACATGTTTTAGCAAAACATCATCATATTGTATTTTCCCCCAAAAATGGGGCTTAAACGGCTTATTTGACAACTTAAAATTTTTACACGTTTAAAGGGAACGTTTCTTCCTAAAAGCTTAAAAACCTAAACAGAATCGAGAAACACCCATAGAAAATAAGATGGAGTCTGTTGTGTAATATTTACTTTCATCTAACTTCTACTATGAAGTTTTGAGAATCACTATTTAAAGATGTTCACACTAATATCCTTGGACTGTGTGTGTGTGTGTGTGTGTGTGTGTGTGTGTGTGTGTGTGTGTGTGTGTGTGTGTACACATGTCTTAGCAAGAAAAGTCGCCACTTCAGTCCCCTGAAGAAACGTCCAGAGTTTGAATTCACGGTTCGAGATTCTCTGTGCCTGTGCCTTATTATACACAGTTAAAACACACAAACACACAACACACACACACACACACACGCACACACACGCACGCACACACACACACACACACTATTATATCTATCTATCTATCTATCTATCTATCTATTTATCCATCTATCTATTTCTATCTTTCTCTCCCCTCCCTCTATTATGGCGCCGGCTTTCAATATGTTTAAAAAATAATTGTGTCGAACCTTGTCAAATGTCTTGGAGAAATCCAGTAATATTTTATCTTTTTGACTAATAATATCGAATGCTTTATGAAGGTCGCTGGATGCCAGTAGTTTTTGTCACTCTGTTATAGGATCGCTTTTCTCTGTCATCCAAGATGACACATGATCTTGTAGATGATAACTTTATCTATTTTCTTACCTGATCTTGATGATAAAGAGATTTAGGGATATAATACGATAGGGGAGATAAAATTTGGAACAAATGATGACGTCACACAATGATACTATTAAAGAGGCAAACTAGTGCCTGCCGAGGGGGGTAAGGGTTTATAATTAATCCATGCACTGCCCCTCCCCCCCAAGCACCTGGTAAGTTATAAAAAACGAGCCTATACTAAATGATAATATGTATGTAAATGTTTCGTTAAGCCCAGAAAACTTATTCTTTTTTTAAAACACCATTTTTATACTAAATATTGATGGCCATTAATTGTCGTTATATGTGTAACTCATTTAGTAGCACTTTATCTTATAAAAGGTCATACAAATTTTATGAAATTAGGACAATAAATACATTTCTATTGCTGCTATTTTTATATTTTATTTAAATAACAAAGTAGCTTGTATTTGAGTAGGAAACGGTCGATAAATTATATACACATGTATGTGTTAACAAAGTGCACATATGTGTCAGAGATGAATCAGGTACCTGGACAATGTAAAGTACAGCTTTAGCAAACATCCATGTACAAGAAAATACAAAAATAAGAATTTCATGTATGCATAATGTTAATAAATATCATTAATAACTGGCATCTAGTTATTTAGTAAGTTAAAATATATATTGTGTGTTTGTGTGTGTGTACAAGTGTATGTGTATATATATATATATATATATATATATATATATATATATATATATATATATATATATATATATATATATATATATCGTGTATAGCATGCTTGTAAAGTACTCCATCATGAAAAATATGTAGATATTAAATAGTATGAATCAAATATAATTCCTACACGGATTATATGAAGTTATAAACACAAATGAGTCGGTTGGTAGGCTGATAATTGACGAGGTCGGTGAATGAATTTGCCGCCGAAGCAGTGTTAGGGGAATGATATAAAAATTCCCCAAACAGTCGGGGTCAATGTTGTGTACCGGGGAATCACACCTGTCCGGGTGTGTACAGATAACAGTCTGCTAGCTAAATAGACAGGACGATTTCTAGATCGTTACCAGTTTGTAGTTGGACGTCATAGGAAGGGATACCTCGTAATGAACATGCGAATAGCTCTAGTTATATTATGAGGAACTATGCTATAGTTATATGACGTTCGATATATTTATATTAATGTAGGCTGGGTAGGTATTGGCGAGTGTGAGTTAACGAATGCGTTTTCTGAATATTTAGTGTAGCAACGTTTACTATTTAGGATGTATAACATGTAGATGAGCAATAGGTGGAGCTGAATAATGGTTCGGGTCACCCCACAACAGAAGGTAATCGTTTTAGATGTAATTCTCATATCCCATTCGACAAGACGTGGACGCAATAGTCGCTGGTCTTGAAGTTGCTGGTACAAGTGACTGAGGTTAATGGTTTGGGAAAGTTTTATGAATGTTGGGATTGGGTGTATATATATATATATATATATATATATATATATATATATATATATATAATTGTAGAGCAATTTGTTTGTATTGTACAGGCGATGTGCTTAGCATAGACAGAGCAGGTAATATGATTTTAGCTTACGAGACTTTTAAATCTATTATTTTGAATAGTAAATAGGAATTTGTGATGCCGTATTAGTGACTAATTTCAATGGGTGTAGTGATCCGAGGAAGGACACGTGCTGCGTAGTAGTAAATCCTGAGGGGGGGTTTGAGCAGCCGTAGACTAGCACAAAAATTGTGTTCCGGGGAGGACACATGCCGGTATTCTTATACCGTTTTTAATCTAATGGATATATATATATATATATATATATATATATATATATATATATAGTCCGTTATGATGAACATTATGATATAAAATGGTCAAATGGCCATGCCTACATATCAAGTGAGAAATCTTTATACATTTTTATTACTTGTTGAAATTCATTGTATGGTGCGATCGTTTAGCATTTATAAACGTATGTAAATACTTGTCAATGGGCTATAACAAATTAAATTCGGAATACCAGAGTAATTCGCGAGCAACTAGGCAATCAGATCTCTTGTATGAATCCAGGTGCAAAACCCATTTTGCCGATAAATTGCCGCTCTATGCCATTCCCAAAATATGGAACAAATGCTTTCATACACTGCCTCAGAACATGTCTAGTTCAACATGTAACATGCAACAGCTCTTTTTGTCCAGATTGTCAGGCTTGAGAAAAGTACATCTTGCTACTAATTCTTGCCTGCCCTGTTATTTTTCTGTTATTTTTCTGTAATTTATTGTGTGTTAGATCCCGTTAAAGCTCTTAAGATATATATGTATATATATATATATATATATATATATATACTAGTAATTGTTTTCCTTTTTGATGTATGCGTTGCTGGCTGATGGTGATACACGCACACACAGAACCTCACTATTATGTATTATGGGGCAGCTTCATAGCTACACTGGTCCACAGGCATTCCACATATGTCTTATAATTACATTTAGCTTATATATATATATATATATATATATATATATATATATATATATATATTGTCTGTACTATGGGAGTTGGAAATCAATATATATTCTATTCTATTCAATTGTGCCCCTAAACCGTACCTAGTAAGTACTTACTGATAGTCGTTTAAACGGTGGTATTATATTCCCATTTATTAATTTTGGCTGACCTCGTAGTCAGCAGTTTCACTTAAAGTTCAGTCGCTAACGTATTGAGCGTAAGTGATACTTGCTTGTTGTATATATAAAGTTAGTTCGTGTTTTAAATTAAACTCTGGTTATTATTGCTTGTGGGGCGTGTACTATTGTGTGTCTGTATGGTTGACTGGCTATTCCGAATCGGTGACAATGGCCACATGATATCATAATTCGCTTGTCTATTTCTACCTATCTTTCTCCATTACAATTGATCTATGTTGGTGATGAGTCATAATATAAATATTCATTGACTATTAGAACCAATCAGTTATACTAAGCTTATCGGTTATACTAAGTTTAACAGTTATACCAAGTTTATCAGTTATACCAAGTTTATCAGTTATATTAAATTTATCAGTTGTACTAGGTTTATCAGTTATACTAAGTTTATCAGTTATACTAAGTTTATCAGTTATACTAAGTTTATCAGTTATACTAAGTTTATCAGTTATACTAAGTTTATCAGTTATATTAAGTTTATCAGTTATACAAAATGTATCAGTTATTCTAAGTTTATCAGTTATATTAAGTGTATCAGCTATACTAAATTTCAAACATCCTTATTGATCAATGAACTATCCCACATCTACTGTACTGATGCGCACGCTAGCACTTTATGGTGAAATAGAAAACGGGTATTTTCCTCACTAATGAACAGATAAGGTCTCCTTAACATAAACAAATTAAGGTAAAATTAAACTGATATTTGTATTCGATCCTGAATGACACTATCTTACACCATCATTTGTCAGCTGATGGTTTCTAAATTTAGAATTTGGGATGTTCGTCATTTATCAAACTAAAATCTGAAACTTGGTTCTCTCATTTGTTGAGTACTAGTAAACCAAATTAAGTACATACTACATACTTCTGTACTATTTAGAGTCTCGGAGATAAATGTTAGAGTCCATAAATAATACTTTGACAAGTGTATCTCCATAAAAAGGAACAACTGTGGACATTGGTTACTACTAGACCTATATACTATCCAGAAAGACGTCATTGCGATATGTACAAATCTAGAATATATACCATCTCAACACAGTACCTTATAATTGAAGTTTATGAAACTAAAACACAAACCACTCCCAGATTATATTACTGCAGAGTTTCATTCATCTAACTCTCTCACTGATCCAGAATGTACGGCCAGATATATATCTGTTCCGATTCAGGAATATCTCAACTAACCTCATCAAAGCACAACAACAGCAATTCATTGACCTAGTAATGCAGTGAATCACTAAATACGGGCACTTTGCCGCTTGTCACAGAGTAGCGGTCTAATGTGTTTTCATAGACGACGCCAGTATCCAAATATTTAGCAGCAAAAACGCATACAACTACAAGTCCAAGTACAGCCTGGAAAATTGTTACTTACAAGTTCACATACAGTACTTGATGTATCTGAGTACCTGGAAAAAAGTTAACTTACGTGTAATGTCACCATTAGTAATTATCCAAGTTGATTTGTCCGCAGCACTGGTAAGTACCGCTGTCTTGATCATGGTAAACCTCTCAGTAATTGACTTGTCTCCTAGCTCCGCTGTCACATTAATCACAGCTTTCAGCCCTGACGTATCATTCCTGTTTATGAGATCGTAAAGAAATCGCATCTCCAGTAAAATTAGTCATACCACTAAATAAACAAATCCACACAAAAATCGATAACAATTGAAATAATTTACGATATTTTAACCGCTTACTCGAAATGATCCACGGTACACGTCAAAATTTTCCCCTCCGTTTTCACCGCATCTATTATCTAGAAATATAGTAGTATAGATAGATAGATAGATAGATAGATAGATAGATGAATGCAGGCATGCATTTATTATACACCAGATATCTGAACGTTGACTGATTTTGATGTTATTAGTCATGATCAGGATCTACTTACATCACCACACGATGTAGTATTCATCTGTACGAAAGCCGCATCACTGGGATCACTAAGGTGGTCGTTATATACCTGTGTGGTGTATACCGATATGATCTTCATGTCCACCTTGTTTGCTGATAAAGGAACAAAGATGTCATTAGATCATTATTAACATTACTAATCAGATGTGATCATATTAATTGTTGATACCTACTTGTTGTCTGGGCGATGGCTGTCTGTGATGACGTAAACATCATCAACGAGATCATTACTAACCGAAGCCCTGGCACAGGATTAATGACGTCATACTGGTGATGACAAAAGAAAACAAAATATTTAAACTGAAATCTATCTCAATGAATCTTAGGCACATACATATCTACACGTACACATTTAGAAATAAATACTTATACCTACATACTTAATATGTTATATATACATTACATACACACCTAAATATTTATATGCATTCGTTCATGCGTACGGAATTACTCACATTTATGTGCGTTCATGCGCAAACACGTGCTCAAACACACACACACGCGCGCGCGCGAGCACACATAAACAAACAATGCTTCACAAACATTTCACCAATAGTGGGACTTAACTACTCTCTGATCTGAACTTATTTATGGGAAAATATTCAAATCAGACTTAATTAAAACTAATCAATTTTGCCGACTTAAAAGTATATTATTTCAAATATCTGACAGTAAACCAGGAGATTGGTAAAAAGTCTAAATGCTTTCTCATTTGTCTCAGTAGGATCAATTCCATGACATAATTGCGGTTTAATATTTAAACAAACTCCATGGATTTTCTGTGCTGAAATCCCAAACAGCCAAAATATAAACATTATTATTATAAATATGTTATATTCCGGTACTCGATTACAGGTTTTTACTAGTCGGATGCCTTATTTTATGTTCCAATTGACTAATTGAGGTAAAAGTTTGTTCTAAACCCTACATTCAACCTTATTGCCATACTCCGGCACCTAAGAGGCAATAATACCTGTTTGTTTATAATGAAAATTTAAAGGCTTCTGCTATAAAGAGAATCCCCAAATGACGTCATTGGAAAGTTCCCGAAAATAGCCAATCGATCTGTTACTTCGCCATTGAGAGAGAATAATAAAAAACTGTGAATACGTCCAATGTGAGAGTATCGTACACATTTCTAAATCAATTGAACATACAGTGACATATGAGTCACTTGCTGAAGTTACAGTACGAGTGATTAACTAAGTTACTGTATGAGTGAGTTACTGAAGTGACTGTATAAGTGAGTTACTGAATATAGCGTATGAGTCAGTTACTGAAGTTACTGTATGAGTCAGTTACTGAAGTTATTGTATAAGTCAGTCAATGAAGTTAATGAATGATGAGTAAAACATAGGCTCCTAGATGGGTGGTACGGAATGGGACATGGGTGGTACGTGATGGGGAAAATGGGTGGTATGTGATGGGGAATATAGGTGGTATGTGATCAGGATATGGTGGTAAATGGTGGGGATATGGGTTGTATGTGAAGGGGATATGGGTGGTACGTGATGGGGATACGGGTTGTATGTGATGGGGATATGGGTGGTACGTGATGGGGATATGGGTGGCACGTGATGGGGATATGGGTTGTATGATGATGGGGATATGGGTGGTACGTGATGGGGATATGGGTGGTACGTGATGAGGATATGGGTTGTATGATGATGGGGATATGGGTGGTACGTGATAGGGATATGGGTGGTACCTGATGAGGATATGGGTTGTATGATGATGGGGATATGGGTGGTACGTGATGGGGATATGGGTTGAATGTGATGGGGACATGGGTGGTACGTGATGAGGATATGGGTGGTACGTGATGGGGATATGGGTGATAATTACAACTAACCCAAACCATAAACATAACGACTTATTTTATATAAAGAAAGTGTAGAGAAGATTTTATTTTGCCATAAAATGATTTTTTAGAACAGTGACGTGATATCGTCGTGATATAACTAAGATGGACCAGTGTTTAAACTAGCTTCACTTACTGAAGTTTCTAAACTGATTTTATCATCCCCTAATAAGTCCCGTGAACTTGATCCTAGCCCTACATTTCTGCAAAAATATTGTCTTCACACACTAATTATTCCAATTACTAAGATAATAAATATATCACTAAGCTCCGGAGCGTTCCCTTCTTATTTTAAGCATGCCCATGTAATCCCTCTTCTTCAGAAATCATCTTTACCAATCAATGACCTAAACAGTTATAGACCTATTTATAATCTATCAATCATATCTAAAGTTTTAGAAAAGCCGTATCCTGTCGGTTGAACGTTCACTTAAACTGTAATCACCTGTCTAATGTTTTTCAGTCTGCTTATAAACAATTTCACTCTACAGAAACCACTCTACTGAAAGTTCATAACGACGTAGCACTAAACATGGACACAGGAAAACTCCCAACACTAACACTTTTAGATTTATCTGCAGCTTTTGAAACCATTGATTATTCTGTTCTTCTAGATCGCCTCTCTAATTAGTATGGTATATCAGAGACAGCACTTACCTGCCTCCGCTCATTCTTAATAAATAGGTTTCAATCAACAAAAATAAGAAAATCATTTCAAAGGCAGTGCCTTTGTTTTGCGGTATTACCCAATGCTCTGTTCTTATATCAGTATTGTTTACTCTGTATACCACACCACTAAGATCACTTATTCACAGCCACAAATTAGACCATCATTTATATGCAGATGACACCCAAGTATACATATCTTTATCTACAGCAGATACTGATCTTTGCCTTAAACAACTTGGTGACTGGCTCAGTGATATCTCTGGTTGTGTGACAAACAATAAACTTAGGCTCAATGCCAACAAAATAGATTTCATCGATATATGCACATCCAGACAACGCAGCAAACGTACTAATTTCTTCTCTACGAACACCCTTAGTCATCGCATCACACCATCAGATACTGTACGTTATCTTGGTGTTACATGTGATAACGATTCTAATTTCAGAAAACATGTTTCTCTGATATGTCGCTGCTGCTTCTATCATAGTCGTGACCTGCGCCGTATTCGGCGCTATATTTCTCTTTCAGTCGCCAAAACCATTGCTACAGCACTCATTACCAGTAGGTTTGATTACTGCAACTCTTTATAACACTACATCTAAGGATATTCTAAAACATCAGTGTGTTCAGAACTGCTTAGCTAGGGTTGTCACACGATCTCCTCGGTTTTCCCATTTTGTCCCACTTCTGAAATCTCTTCACCGGCTCCCTGTTCAATCTCGTATCATTTTCAAATTCTGCACTATTGGCTACCAAACTCTTTCTTCTGGAGAATCCTCATATCTATTTTCCATGCTTTCTTTAGCACCGAAGCCCAAAGAACTCCGTTCATCTGGTTTTCACTTGTTGTCTGTTTCCAGAGTTAAAACTCATGCTGGAACTCGTGTTTTTTTTCAGTTACTGTCCCTACTCTTTGGAATTCACTTTCTGAACATGTTAAGTCATAAATAGCATAGTTTGTTTCCGTCATAATTTGAAAACTTACCATTTCAGACTTGTTGATCATTCCTAAGTTTCCTTTCGGTCTTATCATTGTTAATGAACTTTGCATCATACCCGGACTTTGAAACTATTTTAGAGGTCACTATACAGAAACTAATCTCTCAAAAGTCAACATTGAGATTACTGAAGCTCTTGATGAAGGATCCATGACTGCATTAATTATACTTAATTTATCTGCAGCTTTTGGGGTAATCAGCTATCAACATTACTGAAGTGAAATGTTTTCTCATTTTAGAATTGTTTTATCATCCAAGCAACACGTGAAAGAAACTGAGAAGCTTAATATTAATATATATAAAAATTATTCCATGTCTGTGAGAAATCTATGGATTATATTGGATAATACTCTAGGAATGGAGAAACAGGTGAAATCTATATGTAAGTCTTGTTATTATCAAATAAGAAACATAATACTTATTTGTAATTACATAAATGATAACACATGCAAGACTTTAATCTAACCCCTTGTAATTTCTTGACTGGACTATGGCAATGCATTGTTACATAATATCCCTCTATCTCTGACAAATTCCCTACAGTTAGTGTAGAACTGTGCTGCACGTCAGGTGACACTCACACTAACAAAATGAACATATAACACTAGTTTTATTCCAGCTGCACTGGCTTTCTGTACATTTCAGATCACTGTTCAAGATCCTGTTTCACACATTCAAAGTATTGAGTGGAACAGCACCACTGTATCTAAGCAATCTGATCCAAAAGTATATATGAGTGACAATTTTGCGATCTGATTCCTATTTACTTTTGACGGTACCAAAAAGCCACACGGCAATGTTGTAAGGTTCTTAAAACCCACTTATTTAAATTAGCCCAGCGATATTTATAATATATAAACCCGGGTATTTCTGTATAAAACGTGTTTGTGCTATATGAGCTTTGAGCATGATTTAATTTGGTTTTTTAACAGTCGAGTGTACCGTCTCTCTCTCTCTCTGTGTATTTGTGTGTTTGTGTTTTTTAGCTGTGTATGATAAGGCACAGGCACAGGGAATCTGGAATCGTGAATTAAAACTCTGGACGTTTCTTCGGGGGACTGAATCCAGAGTGGCGACTTTTCTTGCTGAGAGAATGTGTTATGTCTCACCAGTCCCTTGCCTTGTGATCAAATACCTCATAAGCATACAAATCCAATAAATTCTATGACCTACTCGTCACCTAGTTCAGATCACGAGGAAGGCTAAACCAGAATATCTGCGACTTGATTTGATCTGGAGATCGCTATATGATCCTTGGACTGGTTGCTGTTGGAACACCTGACTTTAATTTTTCTTGTCGTACGTTCTATCATTCGAGAAAGCTACCATCGAGTAATCCGAATTATTTCCTTACCTCTATGAAATCAGCTACAGATAATAACTATTATTATGGTATTTAGTGGCTATTTAATTATCTTCTGTCTGATTGTAGATTATTGTCTGATATAATTACCTCATTTTTACAGGCCAACGATGTGTCTTAGATATTAAATTTATAAATAATCTATCATCTAGAGGATCATACCTCATCCAATATCTTCATGAGGGACGATACCCTTATACCCAACCAGAAATTCTATCAGTGTATAAGTTTAAGGTGCCATCTAAATGTGCAATATATATATATATATATATATATATATATATATATATATAATTAATATCATTTACACACACAAATCACCACCATCACCAATAAGGAGACCAAAGTTCGAATACATAATTCTTTACTTACATAACTCATAGACGTAGTCATGATTCCAGGTTTGTCACTACTTATTTATCCGCAGAACTATAGAACTAACATACATATGATCTATCCTAGGGAAGAGAGCTCAACAGTAGACCAATATGTAATATATGAGAGAGGGTGGGTTTATAAACTGTGCCTTTCTTATCACGATGAGAGGTGGGTGGATCTGCTGAGTGTTTGACGGTTGGTTAACCAAGGCGCGTGTTTTAGAGCTTTATCTAACTGGCTTGGCGACTGGCTGCTGCTATACAATCTTGTGCAACTGTCTTGGCGGCTGGCTGTTGTTATACAATTTTGTGTAACCGTCTTGGCGACTGGCTGTTATACAGTTTTGTGGAACTGGCTTGCTGGGTTTTGGGAGTAACCGTAAATGTATCTGTCAAGGGTCAGTGATTACCACTACTCAACATACCCTCGCTATGTGTGTGTGTTGTATTGTACACAAATGAGCGATAAATGGCTATGCGTTGTGACCCAAAGCAGACGTTTATTAATATGTAAATGAGGTAGATGTGTTGGTCCAAGCCGCTCAGTGGTATACTTGGCAGATAGAAAGTGAAAGATCTTAGGTTTAAATCCACCACCTGACTATGAGTGTTTCAGGTTTAATTGACTTATTCGATACATATATTTACAGGTCTAACACACTTGTAGCAGGACTCTCCACGATTGTCCAAGAGTCTGTTGTACTTAATTTGTCAAATAGTCGACATAGATAGATTATCATTAATGTTTACTCGTAAACAATATTCTGTTATTTATAAGTAACAAGATGTTGTCTGTAGTATTTTAGTGTTGGATATGTGAAACAGTAATTAACAATACTCGATGACGCCGGTTTGTGTACGTGCATCGGTGGCTTTAATGATATGTTGTAGACTGCATAGACCAATTACCGATTGAAAATAACCAGAACTCGTTGTCAGTACCTGAATGTTATAGCAGGAACTTAGAATGACCGACACGAGGTCAATCTAACACGACACCTGGCGGCTAACATGATAAACGATGTGTGGAGGGACCATCCTTGTCGATGATAGGACAAAAAAACTTTACAATCTTTACTCAGCTATATATAGGAAAACATGCTGGATCACATGGACGTGAGCTCCGGTGGCCTAGCGGTCAAGGACCCGGCACTTGGTGCCAACGGTCAGAGGTTCGAACCCCGCAAAAGATCGAAACTTTTCCAGAGATTAATTTCTCGGCTCACAACATCGTGGGTGGCTGAACACGTTAAATGGCGCTGCCGTCTCCACTAAATTATTTAAAATAAAGAGGGAAGTTAACCCCCCCCGGGGGACGTAAAATACTCTGGCAGTGACCACCCTCAGGGTATTTCGGCTCTATCTTTCCGTGTTGCTCCCCTGTGAGTGGTGGGGGAGGAGTTTCTCAACCACTCCAACATAGAGGCTGTGCCGAATAAACGACAGCCTGGGGATTTTCCCCGAACAACAAAACAAACATTACTTGGATCCTTACGGAATATGGATGGATGGATGAGTGAATGCTGAATGGATGGATGGATGATTGAAGTTTTACGGTTACTATTTTGCATATGGTAGGCTAAATGGGACTAGCGACATCCTAATGTAATGAAGCGAAGTCAAAGATGAAACACCCTTCAGATATGCCCACGCTGAGATTCCAAGGCGCTACCAGTTAGACCACGGAGACGACCCGGATGGATGGATGGGTGGATGGATGGATAGACAGATGGATAGAGGGAGGGGGGGAGATGGGGAAGGAGGGATGGAGGTAGGGAGGGAAGGATGGAGGGAGATAGAGATATATATGGAGAGAGGTAGGGATGGAGGCAGGGAGGCAGGGACGGAATGACGTACTGACGGATGGATAAGGCGCAAACATAATTTGTCACATGTCATTCAGAGTGATAAAGCGTTTTAGTTAACATAATACATCATTATTTACTATTGTGAATTAAATACTTGTGATGGTAACTGGAAATGGAATACATCTCAGGGTGTTGATGATAGATGGTTATGGTACTGGTTCATACGACAATGATTTTTATATAGACTTTATAGTAAAAAAATAGATAAACTATATATCATAGGTGATTTCAATATACATTGGGATTGCCAGAGGAACGCAGATACCAAACAACTGGCTGACATTCTTAGATCTGCCAATCTCAAGCAGTATGTCCAAGAAAGAACACAAAGACATGGTCACATCTTATATCTGACAATTATCCGAACCTCTGACCGTTGGCACCAAGTGCCGGGTACTTAACCGCTAGTCCACCGGAGCTCACTGTCTGATACATTATTGTTATTATTATATATATATATATATATATAATATCAGACACGCACACCGACCGTGGCAACCCAAGTGACCGTTTAACCAATTAAATATTCTGGATACCGTGGACTCCGCCCATAACACTAAAACTGTGACTACTATAGCCTGTCCCAGATCTAACTGTTTAATAATCATTTGAGATCTTTTGTAGACTTACCATATGTAACTGGTTTAGTACCCGGCGGAACTAAGCAAATACATTCGTTTCAAGGCTCCTACTGGACATTGAAATATAAACACATTTTCGATGATTACAAAATATGATCTTACATGGGGATGCACCCAAGACTATGATCCACCACTTAATATAATATATCTTTAGCTAAAAGCGCATTGTGGTTAGGCTTGTACATATAGCATGCCTGTAATCTATATAGAGATATTGTTATTTAGGAATTAACCCACGTTCAATGTTTAGAACGGACAAAAAATAAATCCACAAATTAGAAAGGTTTTTCTTAAACGATAATCCTACTTGGAATACAAACTACTCGGAGTAGGTATTCCAAGTAGGTACTCGGAATACCTACTGATGGTAAAATGTATTAGGCCAAGATAATAGTCAGAAAAAACCGGAATTGGAGTTGAATTTGAATTGATAAAATTGATGTGGAATTGGAATTGGAATCGACAAAATGGAATTGACCCCATGTCTATTCACAACATAATTAATTATGATAATTCGTTGTGCACAGAGCTTCTAAGCAGAATTTTCAACATTTTCCCTAAAATCTGGGGTTCCTGTTGATTCTAATTCAATAGCATGACACCAGAACGCTCTATTATCAGGAGGCGCCGTAGTTTAATTTCATAAGAACAACCAGACTTAACCCTAATAGCCTTTAGATATTGGTAAATATATGTTCAATTACCATGAATAAATGTATCCCCCCCCCTCATTTTGGTGACCAGATCTATATGAGAGTCTGATGAATGTTTGGAAATCAAATCAACATGTCTGACCCTTCAACATGTCAGATCCCTCAACATGTCAAACTCGTCAACATATCAGACCCCCCAACATGCCAGCCATCTTCAATATGTCAGACACCCTTAATATGTCAGATACTCTCAACATGTCAGACACCCATAACATGTGAGATTCTTCAACATGTCCATCACCCTCAACTGGCCCGACACCCTCAACATATCAGACACCCTCAACATATCAGACACCCTCAACATATCAGACACCCCAATATGTCAGATCCCTCAACATATCAGACTCATGAACAGCCTCTTTTTGGCAGGAAACGTATTTTCCAGTTATTAGATGAGATCTCGTAACGCACGAAACCATTAGAAGGGTCCTAATCTTGACCTTGTTTAGATTGAGGGACATGGTAATGCACTGATTTGTTAGATCTAACAGTTTTTAATTTACAGCTTTTCTCTCTCAATAACACACATATGTCCAATATGTGAAACTAAATATTTCGAGCATGAGTGGGGGCTAAAGTGTTAAATATCAGAACAATGTCAAGGATGAAACATCCGTCAGACATAGCCACACCGAGATTTGAACTCAGCTAGTACAGGTATCTGACCAACCGCGCTACCAGTTAGGCCATTGAGGTACCAGTTAGGCCATGGAGGCACTAGTTAGACCACGGAGGCACCAGTTAGACCACGGAGGCACCAGTTAGACCGCGGAGAGCCCAGCTAGGCCACGGAGGGGCCAGGTGAGCCTTGGAGAGTCGCAGACTTAAGACAAAAGACAGACAAAACAATAACTATGACAGTAAACCACAATCATCAACAATAAAGTTTAGCAGGAAAACTGATATGGACGGTAAATGTAATCAGTTTGTATTTCTCTGATTACTCCTACTCGGACTGTTGTTAACATATATTCCTTTTACTAGACTTTACTTCGGTCAAACAGTTCACTTCCGGTGAGAGGTAGGCATGCTATTTGAGTATTAATTGACTAGATTCCCGTTTGAAAGTGCAAGTGAAGCTTTAATTATTCATGTCTCTCACCAAGATAATGGAAAATGTTGTAATCCAGGATCAAAATGGAAAAATCAATGATTCTATTTACTGCAGGGGAAATATTTGTATTCTTCTTTAACACAATGAGGCATTTTTTTGAGGACGATATTGTCAACAAAGCAACATCTGTTGAAGCATCATCCAAAGTAGACAACAGTGAAAAGGAAAATCATCTCAACTGAACGAAAATAGGCATTTGTATTTGAAGAGCACCACATAAAGACAACAAGAATATGAGAGAAAACGAATATCTAACTGCGTGTGACATACGAAACTTTCGCGTTGACGATGACATCCCAAATATTGACTAATCTCCCTTGAAATATATACCAGCAAGATGGCCGGTGTGATTTTATCGTTCTAAGATGGAATGTTCTAAAGCACCGTCTAAGGAATCAATAAAAAAGAAGATGCTTTCATCCATATATCAATCAGGATGGTTCTATTTGTATATCTCAGACTACATCTTAACCCAGCCTGATGAGTTTAGAGAGTGCTGAGTCTTGTCGTTTTACTCCCTCGTGATAGGTCATATTAAAGAGGAGTTTCTCCGTCTATACAACAAATTGGAACGAGATATTTAGAGTGAGAATAGCCAAATTACATGGCTTATGGTATTGGATCGTATCAATTATTTCAACGTTTAAAACAAAACTAAACGTCAATTCACATATGCTTGTTTCTGCAGCATTAACCCACCAACGGCTTATCAACTTTCTGGATGATTGTTAGCATACGTCAAAATGATGCAAGTATCCATGTAGTGTATCCCAGACGGGCCTGCATCTGACGTGGCACGTTTATTTCGGCGAATGAACACGTGCCTGGATTGAAGCGTTGGACCAATCAGCGTACTGGACGGCGGAACATGGTACTCGTCATCTACAGCGATGTTTGGAGCTGGACACTTGACGAGAAAGGAACGAAAGTAATGCCCTGTCTGATATCTGTCCAAATGTTTAAACCAGGCGCTGTGACACTGTGTCAGGAGTGTTGTGACATTGTGTCAGGAGTGTTATGACATTGTGTCAGGAGAGTTGTGACATTGTGTCAGGAGTGTTATGACATTGTGTCAGGAGAGTTATGACATTGTATCAGGAGTGTTGTAATATTGTGTCAGGAGTGTTGTGACATTTTGTGAGGAATGTTATGACATTGTGTCAGGAAAGTTTTGTATTATAAACTAGTATTGGCGTATCCGGTATGGACTATTAATACAGACTATTGTTGTCTATATATCTAATGCTAATATTATAGGCTGCATAAGTGAATTTTAATTGAAATTTACTGACTTTTGCTTTTTTGGAGATGTGGATGAATTACCTGTGAACAATTATATATATATATATATATATATATATATATATATATATATATATATATATATATATATATATATGGATCAGAAGGTCAATTCACAATTCATTAAATCATTCAAAAAGCTTATATATGTTTGTATTGTACAGTTATAAAATATTAGTCATGACAGGTTGTTTAGCAGCTTGTATATGAATATTAGCTTGCCAGCTTTTTCCATTTCTAGGCGATTTCGAAGTTTTGAATGAACTAGTCAGAATGTGAAAAATACTCTCTCAACCCCAGCACTGGATGAAGTGGCACTCAACAATTGATCTATAAGCGTGATCGAGCAGTCTGTCAGTCAGTCGTTCTGATTGTGAATGCCACCAGGTAATGGGACTAACTGAATTAATTATTTCTGGCACAAACACGTATTGGCGGAATGGACCTGTCTTTGCCTTATAGTTTACTATTCGGACCATCAGATCAGGATAGTTTTTCAGTATATATTACATGGCCTTGTCTGTTTCCTGAACACATAAATCATTGCATCTTTTGACACCATTGATTATTCTGTTCTTCTAGATCGACTCTCTGATTGGTATGGCATGTCAGGCACATCCAGCACTTACTTGGATCTGCTCATTCTTAATAAATAGATTTCAATCAACAAAAATACAACATTCATTACTAGTAGGCTTGATTACTACAACTCTTTTATTTATAACATAGCAGCTAAGAATATTGCAAAATATCAATATGTTCAGAATTACTTATCTAGGGGTTGTCACACGGTCTCCTCGATTTTCCCATTCTGTCCTTTTCCTGAAATACATCTCTTCACTGGTTCCCTATTCAATCTAGTATCATGTTCAAACTCTGCACTATTGCTTATCAAACTCTTTCTTTTGGATACATTTGGAGGTCGCTCGGCCCATTTAGCCTACCTTGTGGACAAAAGTGGCCGTAAAACATCAGTCATCATTATCATCTTTCTTTTGGAGAACCTTCGTATCTATTTTACATGTTTTCGCTAGCATCCAAGCCCGGAGAGCTCCGTTCGTGTGGTTTTCACTTGTTGTCTGTTCCCAGGGTTAAAACTCAAGCGGAAACTCGTGCTTTTTCAGTTGATGTCCCTACTCTTTAGAATCCATTCTCAGAACATATTAAGTTATCAAATAACATAGTTTCTTTCATTTGAAAACTCACCTTTTCAGACTCGCTGATCATTCCTAAATTTCCTTTCCATCTTATCATTGTTGGTGAACTGTGCGTCGTACACGGACTATGAGTTTGCTCAACCCCTGTATTAGGTGCGCCACTGAGCTCGATTCTTTTCGAGGATATTTGCCGCTACAGAATATTTGTAATTATTATCACATAAATATCACTTTGCACACGATCAAGTGCCACTTAGATTGGCTTCAGCCTGAAAAAGAAATCTTCTGCATTTCACTTGATGCCGATATTTGTTTACTTTATTGGCAATGTCCGTATCGATCTCGCCCCGATGTTTCTCACAAATCTGGATGATAATAGCCCAGTTCTGGAGGCAGTCTGCCATTGAGTTCTACCGTACATCTTGTGACATAACTAAGGCCTTGCCACCGACTGATTTGTACTATGCAGCTGGCATGTGGGTATTCCACGAATATTTAGCGATATGCACAACACTGTCCTTCACATATTTTAAAACAAATCGAGACCAGTGATTTATTTTAATTTTTGAGTGATTTACTTCATGATTTAAATCAATGATTTAAATTACTTGATTTAAATTAAACAACCCTGATATATATATATATATATATATATATATATATATATATATATATATCATGGGTATTGTTTGTGTTTGAATGTTCATCATGGGTTATTCACTACATATACAGGTATAATTTCATATTTACATATAAAGTGGCATTACTGAGTATAGTACATGTTGCATTGTTAGGGTTAGCTGCCCTTATAAAACCATTAATAAAAAAACTACACTATGGACTGTAATATTCTAAACAAGTACAGACCTGTTTCAAATCTTACATTTGTATCTAAAGTTATAGAAAAGGCAGTTGGTTTCCATCTAAACAAATATTTAATCAATAATAACCTTAATGAATCACTACAGTCTGTCTATAAATGTTAAACAATAACATTATTTCTGGAGTGAAACACGACATGCATAGGAGCTTATTATTATTATACCGGTGCAAGAATATTAATACATTCAATTTATATTAGTCTCTAGCTATGAGAATTTTACATTTCTTGAAAAGAGGTTTAGTGTGATATTTAGAAGATTTTTTATTTATGGTACGAATGGAGCTTTTCTGCGATTCATACATCCTTTCAATCGAGCTGCTTGATTCCAAAGCTTCTAACCCATAGTTTATATGACACTGTATTAGTGATTGATATAGTGTCATGAAACATGAAATTTGTAGGACATTTTTAGCCTTTTCTATGATATAATTTGCACTAGAAATGCTGTTTCATCCATATTTATTCAAAGGAATTTGAATGATTTATTATTTATTTTATTACCTATTCATTCAATAATTTGCTCATTTATCTTTAAACTCCGTTCGTAATCCATAGTCTTGACTATTTGAGGTCTAAATATGATATACTTCGTCTTTTGGGTATTTAGACATAATTTATTTGCTCTAAACCATTGATTTAATCTATCAAGTTCTACAAGCATTACATTATAAAAGTCTGGTATATTTTGTGATGAGTAGCTGACAGTTGTGTCATCTGCAAAACGTAATATGGATAATGTATTTGAATGTTTTGGTCCGAGGGTTGAGCCTTGGGGTATTCCGCATTTAGTGTTTTCAAAAGGGGATTTTGTATTAGATATTTCTATAATTCGTTTTCTGTCTGACAAATAACTTTTAAACTACAATTTTGCAACACCCCGTATACCCATATTTTCCATCTTTTTAATTAAAATTTCATTACTAATGGTGTCAAATGCCT
Organism: Paralvinella palmiformis; assembly: GCA_025642065.1. Lineage (NCBI taxonomy): Eukaryota > Metazoa > Annelida > Polychaeta > Terebellida > Alvinellidae > Paralvinella > Paralvinella palmiformis. The sequence continues at coordinate 211,461 of JAODUP010000222.1, forward strand.
TGCTCAGATCCTGAAATACGGACACCGTGACCTGTTTCTCTGGTTTGTCATTTTCTTGGACTATCTGATTTAAAAGCTGAATGATACGATGAATAGTCGAATGTCCAGACATTGGTGTTCATACAGTTGGTTAGACATGTTCAACAATGTTACAAGTTTCTTTGGGATTCTTCGTTCGAGTAATTTAGAATATACAGGAAGATTACTTATTGGGCGATAATTGACAAATAATGTTCGATCACCACTTTTAAAGATTATAATATGCCAATAGTATAACTCACAAAAGGAGACCAAACACTACATTTTGTCATATGTGCCAATTGAGCTCCGTCATAGCATAAATTACTTCGCTAGGGTATCCTTGTATCCGTATCAACAAAGACAATATTAAATAATGTATGGATGATCTACAGTTGTCTCAACACCTGAGTAGATGCGAGGAATCAGTTGATGAACTAGTAGGAGCATAAATGAAAGGTGTCCCAAGTATCATTAATCACCATGCTTCCCTGTTAAAAAACCGTCACGTTCCGACCGAAAAGCCTTTGATGCTCTAACAAACTTATGTCCGCTAAGAAAACTCGGAGAAAACCTGAGAGAACCTGGCACCGAACGTCTTTAACGACACATTTTGAACCATACAGGCATCTCTGTAAAATGAGTGCCAGTACTATTCGAGGTGAAATAGTGTTTCTATTCCACACAGAAAAGTGAACATGGAAAAGATCGAAAGAAAATCTTCAAATTAACTAGAAACTTGATCGGAACTAACTCAAATGTAAATCTTCCGCATTTTGGTTCTGCTAATCTCCTGGCGAGAAAGTTCAGCAATGTTTTCATGAAGAAAACGACAACCATCCGGAATAAAATCATTTCTGATTCCCCAAATAATACCTACAATATCTCCATGGATGCGGATAATACGTTTTATGGGAAGATGTTCGAGATGTTTCGACTAGCTTCTGAAGTTGAAGTCGAGAAGATAATTAGCAAGTCCCCGAAAAAGTCATGCGACTTGAATCCACTGCCTACTTGGCTTTTGAAGAAATGTGTGCATCAATTTTTTCCACTGATAACAGCCATTATCAATAGGTCAATGGACGAGTCAGTGGTGCCGCAGTGTTTGAAATGAGCTACCATAACCCCGCTGCTTAAGAGACCTGGGTTAGATAAGGAAGATATGAAAAATTATCGTCCTATAGATAACTTTCCTTTCATCACCAAACTTATTGAAAAGGTATTGGCGGGGGGTAAAGGGAGCACTTAGAGCACCATGACCTAAATGACAGTTATCAGTCTGCTTATCGTAGAGGTCATTCAACATAAACTGTTCTCTTGACGGTGTACAGTGACCTTACTGAGGACGTTATGAAGGATTAATAATGGCATTAATTATGTTTGATTTATCTGCAACTTCTTATGTAATCTATCATCTAAAACCACTGAAGCGTTTAGGATATGGATAAATAATAGCCAAACTGAAACAATGAAGAAACAACGATCATAAGTAAGATACATGTGCCTGTCTCTGTATACATTGTATAAATATGTTGTAATAATATGTTTTATCAATATGTTTATTTTCACTTTCCAACTCACTAGCCAAGTATTGAATGCAGATCATGGTAAGACGATGTAATAAACATACATTCTTAGAATGTAAGCAGACAGTTTCTTTCTTGCTATTCAATATGTAAACATTCCGAATTATTATTGCACTGAAGGTTCTTAGAAACTTCTATTAACATTTCTTATAAGGAAGTTTCAATCAAACACAAACGTATTCCTGTATGAATGAAATGTTTACTTGTATGATAAGTGTCATCCATTTGTATTAAAACCAGTACATTTGCAAGTTTAACGCGTCTAAAGTAAATGTGTTACGAAATTATAGGGGAATGGGAAACTAGAAATGGCGTCAACTTCAAAATTCAGCCATTTCAGAAATTAACCGTTTCCAAAAAGTATCTCTAGATCCCGAACAAATTATAAAATTAAAATATTGGCCGCTCAACTAAAGTGGCCATCCCGTGCTATCCCTCGCACACCTCGCACAGCGCTCACAACGGTTGAGGCAGCAGTTTACAAATATGTCCACTGTATATGCCAGGATCCATGTATAATGTCTTTATTCTAATTACAATATAACTGTCGATATATTATAAACTGATCCATTTACAAATCCAGACACTTTTTCCGGACAAGTTAATTTACACCGTTTAAGGGATGAGTCCTTGTTAAATGAATAATTGATTAAGAATAACGCGGCGACTTCACCCCGATTTTGTTACTCTCGATTCGATGTCAAACTAATACCTTTCAGAGCATTCAAGACATAAAATTGAACAACAAGTAAACACACAAAACACCGAAAAGGCAGCCATTTATATATTTTAATCTAAATCATTATTGACTAAACTAGAAAACATCACGCGAAAGGATCGCTAAAAGACGTCAACCAAAAATTGTCAGATAACACCATAATAATAATAATAATAATAATAATAATAATAATAACACAAAATACGTTACTTAGGAAGCCTATAATATTGTCATCCATTATCTAAACATAGATATCCAAATTGTTTATTCGAGCAATAGTTATTAAACAATCAAACAAAAAGTCGACCAAATTTCTCTAATTCTGTTATTTATCCTTTGTTCGTCGGTTTGTTCAGTCAAAATATATATCAGCAGATAGATTGTTCAGTCAAATTATATTAGCCGATAAGCAGATAGATTGTTCAGTCGAAACGTATCAGTTGATGAGCAGGCACGACACTAGTTGTAGAATACAAAACAAAATTATCAACACTGGCAGCTGGAATGAAAGAAAATGTTTTGTAAATACCACAAAACCGAAGTAAGCCAATCATCGAAAAACGGCATAAAACATTGACACGCAAACTTCAATCTAACCGAATAAAATAAATAAAGATTGTGATATGTCGAAAGGTGAAAGCAGCCAAACGTCGAACAGAAGACTATTAATTTCAGAAATATTGTCCATCTCTTTCCGGCTAAAACTAATCTCGTAAATTCAGCATTAATAATCGAAAAGTTGACATCATATATCAGATTCTAAATATTCTTGAAAATTGTCGAATGTATGTTTACCTGAGGAACACACGAACAGAAGCCGCTTTTTTTACGTGTGCCTATGACTGTAAAAGATAAAAACCATAAAATATTAGGGCAAAATTTATAGTATTACCAATGAAGGTAAATAATATCACGTGATCAATATTTTATAAGAGAACACAATAAAATTAACTGTTTTAGTCAATAACCTCGAAAACATTATATCGCGTTCTGAGCTCATCAGAACACCATCGTGAAATATAATAACAAGTATACCCTATATATATATATATATATATATATAGATAGAGAGAGAGAGAGAGAGAGAGAGAGAGATAATGTGTGTGTGTGTTTGTGTATCTCTCCCTCTCTCTCTCTCTCTCTCTAACTAGTCGTCATTAATTATTAGGTATAAAGTTAGTTGATTAATTACTTAGTTACTTAATTGTTTTGGTCGGTCGGTCGGTCGGTCTAAAGTGGGAAGCCGCCAATTATCTATATTTAAGTTATCAGTTAAAGTGAGCTATAACTTATCGTATGATAACTAACTGTAATCATTTGGGTCGGGTTGGGTGGGTTGAAACTTTTCTTCGGTTCACGGGTTGGGTTTTGGTTATTGTCTTTTGGGTTGGCTTGTTCTCTTGTGGGTTGGGCATGGGTTGCTTGAACAATGTGGGTTCTACCTATTTTTTAAATCGAAAAATATGCTCATCCGCCTTCAGTTATTCAGCCACAGCCAATGCTTACGCAATAGGGATACCATAAATTGCCATATAAATACCCCAGCTATTACCGGCACACACTGACAGTGAAACGATTATGGTAATCTGTTAATTGGTTGATAAGCTGTGAAGGTCATTAGGTGGCGATAGTGACGGTGTTGATAGTATGATCAGCGACATATTAAATAAAGTGATAGTTGGGGTTAACAAATGATCAAAAGCCACTTGTAATTAACCACCCAAAGGGCTGACACTCGAATATGTCCCACTCCAATGCCACCCCACCACAACGCAAACTTTCAACCAGATCCCAAAGTTGGCATAAAAGTGAGATTAGACTGTACATTATATATATATATATATATATATACCACCCACCCACCACAGAAGTGGTCCAATGTATGTTTATACAGCTAACAATCCATCTCCAGTTTGAACAGTTCAAAAGGAACCTGTTATAATAGTTGTGGGTAGTTAGTGTCTGGGACTCTCAGAGAGGTGATGTGTTCGCATAGCTGTTAATTAGTAAATAGTTTGACTAGTTATACATGTTTACGTGTGCTCGGATCGTTGTGTTTAAGTCATATCAAGCAACGCATATCTTGTTATATAAGATATGAGAAAAACAACGTCAGTTAGTGAGCTCCGGTGGCCTACCTGTTAAGGACCTGGCACTTGGTGCCAACGGTCATAGGTTCGAAACCCGTAAGAGGTCGAAACTTTCCAGAGATTAATTTCTCGGCTCACAACATCGTGGGTGGCTGAACACGTTAAATGGCGCTGCCGTCTCCACTGAATTATTTAAAATAAAGGCGGGACGTCAAAAACCCCTCTGAGGACGTAAAACACTCTGGCAGTGACCACCCTCTGGGTATTTCGGCTCCATCTTTCCGTACTACTCCCCTGTGAGTGGTGGGGAGGAGGTTCCTCAACCACTCCAACATAGAGGATGTGCTGATTAAGCGACAGCCTGGGGATTCTCCCCGAACAACAAAACAAAACAAAACAACGTCAGCTGATACATGCTGCGGGACGTTTGTTGCTATTATATATTAGTAGATACTGCATTTTATTGAAGGTATCTATCGTGTTCTAACTGATTGGAGGTACTCTTATGTTTTGAATAGACGTGATTTTATATCAACTATAGCTAGTGATAACCGTGGCTGCTGCCCAACTTACGGCTAGCTAACGAAATAGATACTACAAGATTTTAATGTAAAAATGTGAATAAGGTACAATGGAAAAGTTGAGTTCGTTTTTCAATAAATTATCTTAATAACGGGAATTTTGTATGTTTAGGGTTCGGACTCCATTCTTGTGGGTTGGATTGGGTACGGGTTATTGTCTTGTGGCTTGGGTTGGGCACGGGTTCAATATAATGTTTAGTATGGGTTAGGGTTGAGATTTATGGGTTTGGGTTGGATGTGGGTTGAGTAGTTGCGGGTTGGGTCGGGTATGGGTTAAGCTGTCCAACCTGTGCAGGGCTCTAGTAGATATGGTTCTTTTCCACCTATAAAAAGGCCGTTGACACGGATGATCATGGCATTCCAATCCAGAAACTAAAAGCTCTAGGACTCGATGAATCGCCACTAAACTGGCTTCGATCCCATTTACATTAGCGACAACAATCAGTAGAAATCAGTGGCGTTACTTCTACCACCACCGCAATTACGTGTGGCGTTCCTCGGTGATCGATCTTGCAATCCGTGTTGTTTCTCATCTATGTTAATGACATCCCATCAGCGGTCAAGTGCAAATTATTACCCTAAGCCGAAGACTCTGCACGTATAGTACCATGTAATAACACCAAGGAAAGGCAGCAAGAACATTCCAATCAACTAGAATCAACCAGGGAATGTCCGATTCAGATTAAATTGTGCCTCTACCCTGGAAAGAAAGAGTCAATTCTCTCACCATTAAAGGGAAATCGTCATAAAAACACCTCCATTCAAGCCCGATACGCGGACAATGTATTAATCATTAGTAAATCACATTCAAAATTACAGTTTCTATATAGTCAGACCAAGGGTGTCAATCTTGAAACAAAAAAGATGTCAACTGCAGCACTAATCCAGTGCCACTTTGACCATGCCAGCTCATCATGGTGTTCTGGACTGACCAATAAATACGAAGCTAGGCTACAATGTACCCAAAACTAAATTATTTGAGCAACCCCTCGCACACCTACTGGGGCAAATGAGTTTGGCAAATATGTTGCCGGTGGAACTCCGTGGAACAAACTGAAATTAAATCAAGTCAATAATATTTTAAACGGCACAGCCCCAGTTTACTTAAATACTGCATTCAAATTAATAACACCCCAACATAATATTAATACCATGTCCAGTACAATATATCTTCAGATACCTCAAGTTAAATCTTCTGGAAAAAATACCTTTTTAATTACACAGGAATATTGGCTTGGAACGAATAACCAACTGAAATTAAGTTTCTTTAAAAAAAATTGTAAAACAATTTTTATTTGACAATCTTAATGACCAGGAAGCAAGTTCTTACATTATTTTAACCTGTTCGTATATATATATATATATATATATATATATGCGTGCGTGCGTGCGTGCGTGCGTGTTTATGTGTGTGTGTGTGTGTGTGTGTGTGTGTATCAATGCATGCGCCCAAAGAATTTACTGATTGTAAAAAAAATTCACACGAAGCTGGAATTCCTCAGTTATTGACGCCTGTTATAAGAAAATGAACTATGTCTTTTTCCGGCTCAACGTAAGCCTATTTACACTCCGACAAACAAGCTTCTGGTTTCTTTGAAACGTCTAACCATGTTTCTTTTAGGGTTTATAGCCGAATAAACTTGGATATGATCAGCATAACAACGATGCAGTGAATTATGTCTGCTACATATTTCACCAACTGGCTTTGAGTACAAACAGTACTTGCACGATTCCAGTATCGATCCTTCTGGTACCTCAAATTTCAGGAACTTACCTTCTGAATTGTTCATTCCTAAAACAACATATTGACATCTGTCACTCAGAGAGAAGTGGATCCAGGAGAGAACACCTCTCTTCACCGCAGAATAGTGTTGGAGACGCAGTTGAATGACTTTTTGTTATCAAACAAGACTAGTACTCTTATATATTTGATATCTAATACTTCAGCAATATAATGATGAACCTTCCGGAGTACAGTTTCAGTAGAATGGCATTCATGGTAAACAAATTGAAGTTTTCAGTGTAATCTGTGAGTACTCGTATGAGTTTCTAGACGGTTATCAAGCAATTTCCTAAAGATCTGAGACAAAAAAAGGCAAATTGGACACCAAAAGATTTGGTTTCTTTAACATTGGTCGAATATTGGCCTTTTTCAAAGAAATGCAATATCTTAGACTCTACCAATGATTTGTTTATGATTGCAATAATCAAGGGAATTTGTATTCAAGATTTTGTTTCAACTGAGTTATGTCAATTGGGTCAAGGTGACAAAGTGACATTGACGGAGACTTCAGGTTGATATCACGTGCCCCATCCTGAATAGATGGTGTTGATCATGAGGATTGGTGTTTTACGGCCACTTTGCTGAACATGGTAGGTTAAACGGGCCGAGCGACCAAGCGAAGTCAAAGATGAAACACTCTTCAGATATGCCAACGATGAGATTCGAACTCAGGTGGTAGTGATCTGTGATCCAACGTGCTAGCAGTTAAACTACGGAGGCGCCCCTCATCCTGAATAGTAGATGCAGAGGGGCTGATGTTTAAATTTTACAGTGTTGCTTAGCACAGTCTACTGTGACATGAATAACAAGATGGGCACCTGAGTGATTACCTTTGGTATCGTACAGACAGGTTTTGATAATTGAAGAAATACCCTCAATGATGGAGCTGACATACTATTAAGCTGTGTTTAAGTTGGGTTTATATTTGGTTCCAATATTAACAAAAAACGATTGATATCTATGTAATAATAATAATAATAATAACAGCAATAATAATAAAACATAATAATAATAATAATAATAATAACCAGATAATATGTGTGATCTGGGATTCCATTTTTTTAAATCTAATTAGTTTTATTCAGTTGTTCGATCGCCGACCACAAGAATATTTCTTATTCTAAATAACGAAAAGGTTTGCTAGAAGAAGACTTAGTGTGTTGTTGTTAAAGGACATTAATGATTGTTATTAAAACAAAACAATAACAACAACATCAGGAACAAAACTGACCATATCTAATACTGGCTAAATAAAGATTATAGAAGCATTTCATTTGTTAAACAAATGATAAATACGTACGCTTCATGTCTTTAATTCCGATATTCCAATGGACATTTGTACTTGAAACATCAACAATGGTCCTAGAAAGTCTCTCATATCCTTCTTGTTCAGTTGGAATACTCATTCTAAAATGAACAACGATTGTTCCCTGAAGTCCGTTATCGGTGGCTCTGCCGAGAAATAAAAAAAGATTACTCATTATTGATGGGTCTTTGATATCTATAGATGAATAGTCAGTTTGGTTGAGTGAGCGAGCGAGTGAGTGAATGAGAGTGTAAATTTGTCGACTACTACTACTACTAATAGTATTACTGACAATATCGACTACTACTACTACTACTACTAATAGTATTACTGACAATAATAACATATATTTAATAAAGCGCCCTTACTAGCAGGAGTCATTCAAAGGCGCTGTACAGTGATACCCAAATAATATGTCTGTAAAAACCTAATAAGGGATTTCAACGATAATCAATATTTATCTGTGACAGCAACCTTGAACAGGTTTAAAAGTTATAAGAGACGACGTATTTATAATATCCGCCGGCAACCTATTCCACAAAGTGAGTGCTCCAATACTAAATGCACAATCACCATATGACTTAAGCCGAGACACGGGTACTTGTAGCATTCGACTGGATGACTTGAGTTTTCGGTATGACTTTCAAGTGGACACCAGTTTGCACACGTATTCAGGTGCCGTATTATTGATAGATTTATAATTTGTAAGTAAAATCTTGAAATGGATATGCCGTCTAACAGGTAGTCAGTGCAGTTTTTAAAGAATTGGGATGATACGATCATATTTTTAGTATGTGTCGCTATGCGAGCTGCGCTATTCTGAATTCACTGCAGGCGATTGGTGTTATAATTAGATATGCCACATAACAGGGAGTTACAATAGTCTATACGAGATGTAACAAAGGCATGAACTACAGTTACAGGTGCTTCTTGTGTCAATAATGCTCTTAAGCAGCGGATGTGTCCTTAAGTTGGTAGTATGCAGCCCGGCATACTGATATTACATGTTCATATATGTTAATACACTGGTCGAAAGAATATTTTGAGTCGTCCATAGGCGAATGTGTGTATCAGCAGATATTTTCATATAATCATAGCTTAAAATGACCTTATCTGAACAAATTCCAAATAACCTCAAGTGAAAATATTTACCTGAAAGATTTTCCTTCGCATTTTTTCACTGTAGCAAGAAAGAACGCTGCTTCGGTTATCTGGAAGTCATTGTGTTCATCCGAATATTATCATTATCATCATCATCATCATCATCGTCGTCATCATTTTACCAGCATACACTTATACACCATTTAATAAATATAAGTTAGTGCAATGTCGAGAACGAGAATGTTTAAAGAGTAGATAATGCTTATATTTGTTTTTTAAATAATATTAAGAAACATTCCGAGGGACACTATAAGTGTTGTGTCCGTGTCAACGTTCTGCAACCTTGTATATTTGGGTATGATAAATAGCTAAATTCGACTACATTAGGCGGTTCAAATCTTTTTTATGAACTACTTTATTAATTCCATAAATTTAAAATATTAGTTTTATATATAAATATTAGATAAAATTGCATGTCTGCATTTAAGGTACAGTGGGTGGTATGTTTCCGTCTATGCTATTTTAAACTAGAATGGTTTCGATACGAAGATAATTTGTTTTTGATATTCTTCCGATAGAGTTTGAACACGTTTGGTGACAGCAGAATGTTGTGGTTTTACGATTCTGAACATAATGGATGCGAATTAAAGGATTATGACAAGCGAGCCATATAAAAATGCTCACTGTCCGTAAACTCATTTCCGGTTCAACAATTTAAAGAGTTTTTATCGGTTCTTATCGGTGCTTGTCTTTACCGAACCTCACTTATTGAACAGGTAAGTTCAAGTACATAAGATCATGTAGCAACAAATCGTCTTTGTGAAAATAACTGTGTCATGATTTTTGAGTTCTTAGAATTACTACACATACAATTCATATATTTAATTTCCTTGGATAGCTTAGGTTTTCCTACACCGTCCAAAATATTCACATTGGATGCCATATCCATTCGCAGATGAGCCACCTCCGCTCATGTTAAATAGGAAGATTTTGTATGATTGGACCAGTCTGCCTTGATCGGTATAAAGACACCTGACAACAACCAGATCAGGATATATCTGATCTGCTGTTTTTTGCTAGTTATATGGGTCAGGTGACTCAGGTCAACCGTGTTTCACATATATATTGTATTTTAACATGGCTTGGCACACCATTCAATGATAATTTACTTCCAGTGTCGCCGTACTCTATACTGCTTGATTATTACAGGAAGTTCGGTACAAAGTTTGTGTGAGGAAGTAGCCACTTTAGGTAACTTTGATGGATACTAAGTGACCTTTTGACACTACATATGGATGGGGGAAATGGGACAAGTCTCTGATGTGACATGTATCTGATGTGACAAGGGTATGATGTGACATGTGTCTGATGGGACATGTGTCTGATGAGACATGTGTCTGATGGGACATGTGTCTGATGGGACATGTGTCTGGTGAGACATGTGTCTGAGGGGACAAGTGTCAGATGGGACATGTGTCTGATGGGACAAGTTTCTGATGAGACATGTGTTTGATGGAACATGTGTCTGATGGGACAAGTCTCTGATGAGACAAATATCTGATAGGACAAGTCTCTGATGGAACAAGTGTCTGATGTGACAAGTGTCTGATGGGACATGTGTCTGATGGGAGATGTGTCTGATGGGAGATGTGTCTGATGGGAGATGTGTCTGATGGGACAAGTCTCTGGTGGGAAAATGTTTCTGATGGGACAAGTGTCTGATGGTACAAGTGTCTGATGGGACAATGTCTGATGTGACAAGTGTCTGATGGTGACAATGTCTGATGGGACATATGTCTGATGGGGCAAGTCTATTTTAATTGTATTGTCTTAATATAAAAATATGAACAAGGATGT